>VIAB01003679.1:101911-112976 GCA_009801035.1 Oophaga pumilio
CCCAGCCTCTTCTAACCTTGTGCCAAATAACAACAGCCATGGGTTCTTCTAAGCTGCTTCCTAGCACTCTGAAAATGAAAATGGTGGCGCCCTACAAAGCAGGAGAAGGCTATAAGAAGATAGGAAAGTTTTCAAGTTTCCTCAGTTAGAAATGTAATCAAGAAATGGCAGTTAGTAGGAACAGTGGAGGTCAAGATAAGGTCTGAAAGACCAAGCTAAATGTCAGTGAGAGCTGCTCGTAGGAATGTTAGAGAGGCAAATCAGAATCCCTGCTTGAATGAAAAAGACCCTCAGAAAGATTTAGCAGACTCTGGAGTTGTGGTACATTGTTCTACTGTTCAAAGACACCTGCAGAAATATGGCCTTCATGGAAGAGTCATCAGAAGAAAACCTCTCCTGCGTCCTCACCATAAACTTCAGAGTTAGAACTATGCAAAAGAACATCTAAACAAGCCTGATGAATTTTGGAAACAAGTCATGTGGACCAATGAGGTTAAAATAGAACTATATGACCACAATGATCAAAAGCATGTGTGGAAAAAAGGGTACAGAATTTCAGGAAAAAAAATCTTGACAATCATTAAACATGGGGGTGAATTAATCATGCGTGGGAGTTGTGTTGCAGCCAATTGCAAGGGAAACATTTCACGGGTAGAAAGAAGAATGGATTCAATGACATTTCAACAAATTCTTGATGCAAACAAAACACCATGTTTAAAAAAGCTGAAGTTAAAAAGAGGATGGCTTCTATAAATGGATAATGACCCTAAACACACATCAAAATCCACAATAGACTACTTCAAAAGGCGCAAGCTGAAGGTTTTACAATGGCCCTCACAGATCTGAACATCATTGAAAAATCTGTGACTAGAACTTAAAGTAGCAGTGCATGCAAGATGACCCAGGAATCTCACAGAATTGAAAGAATTTTTCAAGGAAAAATTGATGATAATCCCTTAAACAAGAATTGAAAGACCCTTGGCTGGCTACAAAAAGCGTTTATAAGCTGTGATACTTTCAAAAGCGGGTGTTACTAGATACTAACCATGCAGACTTTTGTATTGGTCCATTTTCCCTTTTGTAATTTTTAAACTGTAAAAGTGAAAACAATTTTTTTTTGCCTAAAATACAAAGTAAATGTGTCATCTTTAACTTTATCCCTATTTGAGATCACTTCATCTTCAAGTTACTTCACTGTTCCCAATAAAATTCATTTTGACCAGGGATCCCCAAACTTTTACAAGCCACTGTATCTATCGATATCAAGCGTTGTGTCCTTGACTTTAACTTTTATCTGCTGGCTGAAACTGCTGTCACTCCCCTTTCCGCCCTGAAGCGAAGCGTAATTGGGGCGTCCGACACTCCCCTTGCTTTATTTGCCTCAGTGACACTCGTTTCAAGGCTGGTTCTGAGCGCAGTGTTCGGTCTGTTGTCTGCTTAGCTGAATAGTAATAAGCTGGCAGCAGAGCGGTTTCACTATATCCTCCATTCACTGCTGTCACTCACCTTACCACCCTGAAACGAAGCATAATCGGGGGGTGGTTCTGGCTGGGACATCCCGACACTCCCATTGCTTCATTGTCAGGCCTGAAACAAAGAGTCATCAGTGAAGCTCATTTCAGGGGCTGGTCCCTGCTCTTCCCCCGAGTGTCTCCCTTGTGCAGTGTCTGCCCCTGTGCGATGAGCACAACTTCCAATCTGCTGTCTACTTAGGTGAATAGTAATAAGACGGCAGCAGAGCGGTGTCACTATACCCGGCAGAGATCAGTGATGTCACATGCAGGGTCGGCGCTAGTCACCTGCACGCCGGGTATTTTGTGTCACGCTGTCTAATGATATGTGTATAATGTCAGTAAACTATTCTTACAGGGACAACACTCTAAACAACATATAGTTTAGCAACATCAACATGAAAGTATAGAATAGATTTACCTGACACGATATCCGTTGAACTGTGGGTGAATCTTGAGGACTTGTAACGCTGTCACAGGAAAGAGCAGGACCGGGGTCTAACCTGACCCTAAACTGGGGTCCTAACTAATCCCTCACCTTGGAGGTACTGATAATGGTTCAGAGGTCCAAGTCTCCAGCCTAACCCTGTCTCCTATCAAACCCTGAACCCTGTAATCTAGTCCTAAGAAGGATCCTGATTACCACCACAGGGATATGGGCTGATATAAACTAAATACACAGTTTAGACATATAAGACAGACAGGAGAGAACGCAAACACAGACTTGCATACACACTCAAACACCGAATGAACATAAAATGGTCTGGGATATAAAACTCTAAACAATGTGAGCTTAATAAACTAAGGAGCTCTCAACTAGAGTCTATACAGATTCAATCCTATCTGTGATCTGTATGAGAGATTTCACTGGCAACTCCCAAAGCAGACAACCAGTGATTTAAAGGAAACCAATCAACAAACAATCAATTGCAGCCGGGAGAAACTGCACCCAGTGCCAGAACCGAGCACAGACAGAATTAACTCCCTAACTGCCAAACACAAAGAAACAGCTACTCAGCTGTGAGAAGTCAGAATGTGCAACCGCGACGATCTTCGTGGCGATGCACACATGACATTTTGACACCGCTCTGCTACTGGCTTACTACTATTCAGCTAAGCCAACAACAGACCGAACACCTCAGCTTAGTCTCAGGAAGGCAAACTTACTTAGCAAGGGGAGTGTCGGGACCCCCGATTTCACTTTGTTTCAAAGCAGAAAGGAGAGTGACAGCATATTTAGCCAGGAGATAACGATTCATTTGAGTGCTCCATCATGAACTGGGATTCTCAAACGTATCATCATAGGAAGTGGGTAATTTAAACAGAACCCTAAGTTGCAACACAGAGTAAATAGTAGAGAATTTTACCGTGAAAATTTATAGAAGTGATTAGTTTTTAAAGATTTATTAATTGAAATTTACTTTTGAGTTTCAGACTAACTCTTTAATTATGACATTATATTGTAAATATCAGTGAGCAGATTGAGCTGAGGTTCCCTTATTGAGTGCAGTATTTTAATTTAATTGTTCTAAAGTTTCATTTAGAAAAGCAAGATTACACACAATCATGCATTACTGAGTGAGAATTAGAAAGCCCCATGCAAAGGTGTGAACGCCTGGCTCCGTTACTGCACTACCTCGGTGAATGAGGATTATTCTGCACATAGGGGAAGGCAAACATGAAGCATGTCATTCCGTTTTTGAAGGTTTGAAAGTCCTTAGATCATAATTGCAGTGGAAATATGTGGCTGTGTGACAAATGGCAACACACAATGGGGAAATTAAGCAGATGAAAGAAGAGAAAATCGAAGAGATTTATGTTAGAGATAATAATAAAAAATTATGAGATGGTTTACACGGATTGGCCAGGATGACTGGGAAGCGCAAGTGTGGGCTGATTAATAAACGATTGCAGAACGCCTTCTAAAATTTACTTTTACTAATCATCCCTGCCGGTTAATAAAAGTCACACATGTAGGAATGAAAGTGAAGAGAACAGAATTATTACACACATATCTCATCAAATACAAAATCCAAGCACTATAGCTTCAAAAATATCATTCCAAAACTACAGAACTAGAACAGCAAAATGTATACAGTAGACTTTGCTTGGTTGGTCATAGCCTTAAGAATATTGGTTTCGGCCAAGGGACTACATTCTCTGACGACACTGACATACGGACGACATTGACGACACTCTGACGAAATTCAGTTGGTTTTTCCAATACGTGAATCAACTAAAGTATGAGTGAGTCCTTAAGGATTGGCTGCAGGAACATGACTGCAAGTGTTTCTTGCTTTCCTGGCCTTCACATCCTGCACCTACGACCTTAATCCTATGAAGAGGTGGGTAGAACTGGCTCTTCATTACATGTAAGTATTTCATTCTATGGCCTCATTCAGACATCAGTTTTTTTGAAGTACAAGAAAAATGGACCAAGTTTCTTCATCAGTTTTATCAGAGTATGGCATCATTCACACATCCATGTTTAAACACATATAGTGGGGGAAATAAGTATTTGATACACTGCAGAATTTGCAACTTTTCCTACCTACAAATGATGGAGAGGTCAATAATTTTTAAGGGGGTACACTTCAACTGTGAGAGACAGAATCTAAAAATAAAATACAGAAAATCACATTGTATGATTTTTAAGTAATTAAACTGCATTTTATTGAATGAAAATTAATATTTGATCACTACCAACCAGCAAGAATTTTGGCTCTCACAGACCTGTTAGTTTTCTTTAAGAATCCCTTCTACTCTGCACTCATTACCTGTATCTATTGCACCTGTTTAAACTCAATTCCTGTAAAAAGCTGCTATATCCACGTGATCACTACACTCAATCACACTTCAACCTCTCCACCATGGCCATGACCAAAGAGCTTTCTAAGGACACCAGGGACAAAATCCCACAAGGCTGGGATGGGCTACAGGACAACAGGCAAGCAGCTTGGTGAGAAGGCAACAACTGATGGCACAATTATTAGAAAATGGAAGAAGTACAAGATGACTGCCAATCTTCCTCAGTCTGGGGCTCCAAGCAAGATCTCGCCTCACGCGGTAAGAATGATTCTGAGAAAGGTCAGGAATCAGCCCAGAACTACACGTGAGTACCTGGACAATGACCTGAAGAGAGCTGGGACCACAGTCTCAAACATTACCATTTGTAAAACACACTATGCCGTCATCGATTAAAATCCTGCAGGGCACACAAGTTCCCCCTGCTCACACCAACACATGTCCAGGCCCGTTTGAAGTTCACAAAAGACATCTGGATCATCCAGAGGAGGCATGGGAGAAGGTCATGAGGCCAAAATAGAACTTTTTGGTATCAACTCCACTCATTGTGTTTGGAGGAACAAGAAGGAGGAATATAACCCCAAGAACACTATCACAACTGTGAAGCATGGTGGGGGAAACATGATACTTTGGGCGTGATTTTCTGCAAAGGGGACAGGACGACTGCACCATATTGAAGGGAAAATGTGTTATGTTTAGGTAGCTGAGGAGAAAAAGCAAAAACGGCAATACACCAGAGAGGCTGGAACCTATTGGATTGCAGTAACCTGAACTAACCACACAACTAGAGGTAGCCGTGGAGCGTTCCTACGTTGATCCTAGACGCCTCGTCACAGCCTGAGAGATAACTACACCTAAAGGCAGAAAGATGAAAGCTATCTGCCCCGGAGCAGATCCACAAAGAAAATAGGAAGCCCCCAAACATGTAATGGCGGTTAGACAAGAAGCACGGACATAGACGGAAAATAGAATGAGCAACTCTGGGGTCCAATCTGTCTAGACAGAAAAGTACAGGAAAGAATTCTGACTGCAATCCAACAAAAAACCCTAAAAAATACCAACTCTTCTGATTGCAAAAACACCTGAGATCACACGATCTCCACCACCTAAATCAGATCTCTGGTGTAACAAAACTAAGCCGCAGCCACTGAAAAAACAGGAAAAAGCAAATGAACAAATAACAGTGGCTACAGATAAACTGAGAGGAGCACAGGCCCCAGGAGGGGACCCGGCTGACCTTCACAAAAGTGCAGAAACTTATGCAAAAAGCAAGCACAAAAAGAAAAGCAGAAAATACTTTATCTGAAAGCAGCAGATGAATGCAAGACTCCAGCAAACTTCCAAATGAACCAGGAACCACAATTGAGACAAGAACAATTGATCACCGGCGACCATCATGGGAGGGAACCTCCCTTATATCAGACCAGTCAGTGATCCCAGATTGCCATTCCTCGCTGTAAGGTTCAGTACTGTCTGTAACCACCAGAGGGAGCCTCTGCTCAGAAACCATCTCTAGCACATTCATAACAAGAATGGATGGGGTCATGTAGCGCAATGTATGGCCAACAGCCTCCTTCCCTCAGTAAGAGCATTGAAGATGGGTTGTGGCTGGATTTTCCAGTATGACAATGACCCAAAACACACAACCAGGGCAACTAAGGAGTGGCTCCATAAGAAGCATTTCAAGATACTGCAGCGGCCTAGCCAGTCTGTTGTTCAGCAACAGCCCCAAAACCTGAAAGATCTGGAGAAGATCTTTATGGAGGAGTGGGCCAAAGTCCCTGCTGCAATGTGTGTAAACTTGGTCAAGAACTATAGGTAACGTCTGAGCTCTGTAATTGCAAACAAAGGTTTTTGTACCAAATATTAAGTTCTGTTTTTCTATTGTATCAATACTTATTTCATGCAATAAAATGCAAATAAATTATGTAAAAATCATACAATTTGATTTTCTGGATTTTTTTTAGATTCTGCCTCTCACAGGTGAAGTGTACCTACAATAAAAATTACAAACCTCTCCATTCTTTGCAGGTGGAAAAACTTGCAAAATTGGCAGCATATGAAATACCGTACTTACTTTTTCACACTGTATGTGAAAAAATGTTAATGGTGTGATCAGTGTTTTGGCTCAGTGTGTCATTAATATTTGGTCCGTGTGCTCATTTTTACTATCAATGTGTCATCAGTGTTTTTCATGGATGGACAGATAAGTTACAAAGCTTCTCCTATACTTTGCAATTTTAAATACAGACAGTAAATGGACTGTACACTGATGCCGTGTGCTGCATGTGCTTAGACGGACCCGTAGACTTGTATTGGTACTTTTTATCTGTAATACTGGGAAAAAGCAGACATGCCTCTGCGAGCTTTGCTTGGACACATGGTCTGCGAATAAACAGGGACATGTGAAAAGCACCATAGATTATAATGAAGAAAAAAAAATGGATACAACACGTACACCTGAATGAGGCTTTACAGCCTTCCAGCCTCATTTAGGCTAGGTTCACATTTGTATATATGTGAGCAGAGTATCATCTGCATACGCAAACGCATGCCAAAACGCATGCAAACGCATGTTTACGCAGTGTTTTTTTACCCGCATCATCTTACACATGACACCAAAAAAAGCTGCGTGTGCATGCGTTTGTATGCAGTTTTTTGCATGCGTTTGCATTGTTTATGCGCATGTGTTCGATATGACAGTGACAGACACCAAAAGGGCGATTTCTAATGAAGAACGCATGCGTATCGAACGTACCAATGCGTTCCTATAGACAGTAATGCGTTGTTTTGACGCATTCATCCGCATGCGCATGACTGCGCATATTTGACGGATTTCTGACGCTTCAAAAAAATGCAACATGTTACGTTCGCCGCACACTACGAAATGACGCATGCGTACGCGTTTGCTACACCATGTTAAAGCATGACGCATGCGGATCTATGCGGATCAAACGCTGCGCACACAGACGGAACTATAACTATATAACTATAGGGTCTGTGGTTACCGTCGTAACATTTTCTAACTTGTAAAATATAGCAGGGGCACTAAAATGGCAGCTCAGGTGGGAGGTGTAACAAGCAACTGTGTACCACTTGGCAGCAGCCATTCCATGCCATTTATACCCAGCCACGCCTCATTGTAGCCTGCTGGGTCTTGGGTTCATTTCACCAATTAAAGTCCCAGCTGATGTAGTAACATATAGGCAGGGCTCTATTCACCTGATGGAGGCCAAAATATTGGGTATCTTTTTTATAAACAATACCAAAAAAAGGTATGATTGACTTTACTCTACTAAGCAGAGGCATCCCCCAATAACGACACTCCTGGCACCAGAGAATGCTGACAGTGTGTGCTATGAGTGATGTGAGGATTCATAAGTCTGTAGTCACAGACCTGGACAACTCCTTTAAGTCAAGCATTGCCCTCCCATACAGACCACAAGTTGGCCCAGGTGTTGGCATGGAGTTCAGACCTTTAACTGGTGGACCATTAGTAAAAGCAAGCAAGGCCCTGGTAATAAAATGTTTAGTAGGCTGCTAGGACTAGATGTGCACAGAAATGAGAAGAGTCCATTCATTATTAGCCTCATGGTCATTTGTGCACAGCAGAATACCAACCCAAATCTCAACACCCTTCACTAGTCTGATGGTCACAAAAGTCAGAGCGAGTACGGTAAGGTAAGTGAAGCAGTACGTAGTGCAGATCCGTTCCCGGTGGTCTCTGGTCATTTTTCCTAATAGCTTTTCTAATTACTCATACGTACTGATGCAGTGCATTACAGATGCGTGCGCTGCGCACTTTAAAGCATTAGATAATTGTATCAAGTACAGTTCCTCTATAGAAAAGTGACAGGCTGAAATCTCTTCTCCGCGCTTCATTGTGCAGAGCGTGGTGCAGATTTAACGCTGCGGGTCTCCTTTGTTCCCTTCTCTCTGGGGTGCGTCTTAAAAGGTAGAATAGAAAATGAGCGTGGTGGAAATAAATCCTCTGCATATTTCTGCACTCTGAATGTGATCTGAAGGACCCCATTGTCTCAGTGTGCATATTTTATCAACTACGTACCATTAAAGAAAATAATACACTTAGATGTAAAAAGTAAAAAAAAGCGTCCAGTTTAACCCATTTATAGCCACCGCCATGTGGTTTTAAAAAGTAATGGTCTACAATGAGCTACAGATCTGTGCGGCGGGTTTAACAAATACTGGGAAATCAGGTAATACATGGCATCTAAATAGCTGGAATTACCGCCCCTGTGTTTTCAACTCCAATAACTTTGGAACAATCTGTGCACCGTGAACCTGCAAGCGGCTTAGCGGAAAGTGAACACACTTTATTAGTATGATGGAAATCCAGGCAAGATGCTCCTACGAGAGACGTCCGCTCTGCTTCAGCCGGAATAACAGATGCCTGACCTCTGCTGATATAGAGGCGGGTGACTGGTACGGTACACGAACATAAGGCAGGCCCATGTAACAAGTCGCTGGGAGCAGATCACAAGCATCTGGATGACTGATAGGCTTATTAAAGTGAAAGGATATAAAAGCATAAAAAAAAGCAATAAAAATATGTTAGAAAATAATTCTATCACCAATATATCTTCTTGTCCTTTTTTTTTTCCTGAGTGCTGATGAAAACAATGACTCAGATTTTCAGGATCCTGATTGTTTTCTTTTGTTTTTTTCATTGCTGCCTCCTAGATCCATACTTCTTTATTTTACCAATAACATAGCAATAGGGTATGTGCCCGCCACACAAAGACCTCGAAAAAAGCAAACCAAGCAAAATCGCTGTGCACATGTTCCATCTTATGTCACTTCTTTTAACCACTTCAGGCATGGGAATCTTAAAGGAAGTAGCATGTTTACTCTTCGGGCGGCTTTGTTTGGAATCCGCCTGCTCTACATAGTTGAAAACATGGGAAAAAAAGATGCAAAAAGAGCTTCTAAACCCCAGCGAGAAACCGCTTCAGGAAAAAAGACCACTGGCTTGTTCCTGAAATGTTTTTTGCCTTGGGAAACTTTAGTCTTCCATCAGTGTGGACATAGCCTTCCAGGGGCTTGTTTGTGCAGGATAACGCTTTTCATGATTTTCGATTACACCATTTTGGGGTACAAATCAGGTATTGTTTACTGTTTGTTTTAGGTGGGAGAGGGGATAAAACTGCATAATATCTATTCTATGATTTCTATGATAACCAGATGTGTATATTGTTTACATTTTGACACTTTAGCAAGGTAAGAGAATGTTTTAAAAAAAATTTATCAGATTTTGGCTTCCATTCAGAGACCCATGACTTATTTTTCCATCAATTATCCATTTACTGTCTATGATATTAGTTAAAAAAAAGTCAAGGGACTGATTGGTATGTCTAAAAAAATGCTTGTTTGATCAGAGTAAAAATTATTATTGCTTGACTCTACAGTTTAGGGCACAGTCAGATGACCATATAAATCAGACCGAGAACCCAGTGCACGGACTGGCCGGCGACTCTCCTGGCCCAAGTGTGACAGCTTCATGTATTTATATGCAGATGTCCTTGCACTGCGTTCCAATCTTGGTCCAACTTACATGGCCATCTGACTGCACCCTTATTGTGGATATCGTGTGATGTTTTGACGATATATATATACCTATTGTATGCAATTATCTTGCATGACTATGCCAGTTGTGAGGCAGTGAGGTGAATCATATACGAGGGTCGTTATGTGTCCCCCAAGATTTGCATACTAAACGCATACTAAACCCACTGGAGTACATTGTAATTACAGCCACAGCTGTGGTTACAATGCAAAATAAAAAAGTGTGGATTTGGTCAAACTATTTGACCAAGTCAGATTTAAGAAAACCTGACATGGTAGTGGGATGGATCTCTCCCTCCCTTCCGGGTCTTCGGAGTGGCCCATGGCCACCATTCCCATTTAAACTTTCAGTTAAGGTTTGGGTGTGTCAGTGTTTTGTTTTGCAAGTAGGAGGCTCTGTGCAGGCAGGTCTGTGTAAGGCTGAACACGGGCTAGAACCAGTGAGACCAAAGCCATTGACTAACCCACGAGTGATACGGCGGTGCAGCTGCCCACGGTAACAGCGTTGATACGGACTGTTATAAACAATCCGGCAGCAAACCAGAAGATAGAGTTTGAGTTATTTTTGTAAGTTCCCAAAATAAAGACATTAAAGTTGGACTAACCTGCCCCTTTACCGCACTGCGGTGAAAGCCACTGCATTACATAGTCTACATGCAATAAACGACATTCGATTGAGCAATGACATGGTTGAATGTGAATTAACGTTTACAAGATAAACCCTATATGTAAATGCTTGTCTGACATCCAGTATAGATAGCTTATTACAATCACATTGTCAAACGCTTATTCAATCATCTACTCATCTAAACAGACCTTTAGGCTACGTGCCCACGTTTAGAATTGCCGCAGAAATTTCCACGGCAATCCCGCAACTCCCTGCCATGGGAAAAACGCATTTTAATTGGTATGCGTATTCCCGCTAAAAACTAGCGTTTTGCAAGCGTAATTAGCTTGCAGAATGCTAGCGTTTTCCTAGTGATCTGTAGCATCGCTTGGAAAACTGATTGACAGGTTGGTCACACGAGTCAAACATAGTGTTTGACAAGTGTGACCAACTTTTTACTATTGATGCCGCCTACTATGCCGCATCTGTAGTAAAATGTATAATGTTAAAAATAATAAAAATAAAAAATCATGATATTCTCACCTTCCGGCGGCCCCCG
>VIAB01003680.1:39975-54304 GCA_009801035.1 Oophaga pumilio
AATGAACTATGCGGTCTCCCACGGGAACTGGACGAAGTATGGTCAGGCGTGTGTAGAGCCGAACCTTAACGGTGGTTCCAGTGATGTATATAGTGAACTGTTCGGCGTGCAGTCACCCCTGGTGACTGGAGAGAGGTCCGGCGGATTTAGTGACTGCGAGTTAGAGTCGTATGTGATAAAGACTATGGACCATGGGATGTATAATATGTAACCTGGCAGTTTATGATGGCGTAATAAACTGCATTGGACTGTTTAAGAAAGTAAGCGTTCCTGTGTGCCTGAATATCGCAGCCAAGTGAGTGTCCCCCATACCCGTGCAGTGAGCACTGCACTACACCTATCATTATGATGCTCACCAAAGGAGGGATCTGTAGTTCTGCAACTTGTTGATCCTGGGTTCAGACTCCAAGGGACGCTTAAATTGTCCACCCCCAACCTTTCCCACTCAAAGCTCCATGTTGGAGCCTCCTAAGTATCCCCGATTGGCACCATTATAAGGCAAGGACGTGATGACAATGTAGATGAAAAGTTCAGGATAGAAACGAGTCAATATTAATAAATTGGTCAAAGCCAGGAAGAAAAACCAGAGAAAATCTGAAAGTCTGAAGATGTAGTCAAGACCACTATAAGGGAGTACAATGAGCTGTAAATCAGGAATGATGTTGGAGTAAAGGTCCAGGCATAATGTAATCTTACAGATATGATGTTTAGCAAAGGACGAGACTGTCAAACCAGGGCCAAAATATCAATGGAGCCAAGATACCGATATTTAATTGGCACCATTATCAGTCGAGGACGGGATGATAACACAGATGAGTGGTTTGAGATAGTTGGTCAAAGACAGGAAGAGAAACCAGGGGAAAGTCTAAAGTCTATCTGACTTTAGGCTTTCCCCTGGTTTCTCGTCCTGTCTTTGAACAACTATCTCAAACCACTCATCTGTGTTATCATCCCGTCCTCGTCTGATAACGGTGCCAATCATTGGTGACTACTTAGGAGGCTCTAACATGGAGCTTTGACTGGGCAAAAATGTGGGTGCAGAATGGAAGCTTCCCTGGGAGTCTACACTGGGTATCAGCTAGTATATTGAGGTTTAAATAAGAAATGAGATTGAATTAAAAGTCCTGCCATGATTTAACCCCCATGGTTACGATGTTCTGTAATGGCAGGATCTCTAGTTCTGCAACTTGTACAGCACTGTAGAAGAAAGGTACGAGTCTGAGGGGACCTCGTGTTCTTCATTCACAACCTTTTCAGGTCAATACTGCAGGTTGGAGCCTTCTAAGTAGTCACTATTGTCAGGTGAGGATTTGTTGATTATACAGAGAAGTAGGCCAGAATAGGCATGGTCAAAACAAAAAAGATGGTCAAAGCCTGGAAGAAAAACCAGGGGAAATCCTACAGTCAGAAAATGGAGCCAAGATCAGTATCAGGGAGTAAAATAAGGTGCATATCAAAAGTAATGAGTAAAGAGTAAAAGTCAGGACACAGTAAGTGTTCTTAAAGGGGTTGTCCATGTAATATAAATTGCTTAAAAACCCTTCACTAATTAAAAAAAAAAATAGTACTCACCCTCACCGATTCCCAAGAGGACTCATTCTAGTTCAAGTCTCTGCTTCCTGGTTCTATCCTTGACACAATGGAAATGGTCAGAGACTCCCAATCAATGGCCTCAGTCTATCATTCAACCATCAACTCCAACCATTTCCTACGTGTCCAAGGCTTAACCAAGATACACAGACCAGCGGGGACAAGGGAGCTATGGGGGATTGCGGAGAGTAAGTACTAATTCTTTAAATCTTTTTCCACAGTCTTAAGCATTTCAATAACATATTTATTTTATTCTTTTTCTTTACAGTCCCTCGATATTCTGGTTTCAGCAGAAAAATATAATTTTTCGTATAATGAAAATTTGTACAATTTTGCAATAAAAATCTTGTTTAAATTTTTTTTTTTAAGATCTCTGCTTGATTTCATTGTTCACCTTTTTATGGCTTGTCTTGGTCATGTAACTTTGATAAATTAGTATATAATATCGTCTTCTATGTGGATTATTGAAATGTGAAGGCAGTTGGGTAGGGTAAAGGTTAGGTAATTGGTTTATTCCAGATATGGAGAATTGTGAAATGAAGGTTTCAACTTTATTCAATTGTGTTTGCGTCAGTGAATAATCTGTTCATGTCCTGACGAGAGATTGTGGTATACAGAAGTATAGGTCATCGGTCTGGTCTTCTGAGCTCTGTAGATTAATCACCTGCTACAGTTTGCTGAAAAGTCATAGGTCCTGTTGGCCCTTCTTATCTATGCCCAACTTTTTCTGTTGATGCCAGTGCCCTTTTACACCTTCTTTTAGTTTTCATGCTCCTTTCATCCTCCGACTTTTCCTCTCCTCACCTCCATCACTATAGAACGACCTTATTTTTTTAGTTACGTGGGTTACATCTCTCCTTGGAGCCACATCAATTCGAGCAGACTATGTTATCGACATAATTGCCAACTTTTTGAAAATGTCCAGAAAATGATGGAGACCTCCTGGATTCCCAGAAGACTTTGTAAATCTCATCTGGCGCATCAGAAGACTCTGGACAAGCAGCTCTCCCTAAATGTTTTCTTTGTGTGGTGCCAGAATACTCCGCCATCAGCATTAACTCTGGACGATTATCAGAATAGCGGATTATTCACTCTCTTTTCCCGATAATCATGCATTGTAAACAGGCTGCCGACCACCCGACAAACGAAAAAATGCTCATTTGGGTGAAATTATCTTTAGGCTTGCTTAAGAGATCATCTTTCTCACTCAGCAGCATATCTCCCTGCTCAAACAGCAGATGTGCTGCCGAGAACAATATCAGTCTATGTGGACAGATCGATCTATAACTGATTGTTCTGTGCACTTCCGATTGGCAGTCATATAACGTCACCAGACGGCTGGTGTAAACCCGAGCAAGGAAAGGGGCGAAGAACAGCAATTTTTAGGGGCAGGAGAAGATTAAAAAAAAAGGTATAGCCTGCAAAGCCGAAATATCTATTCTTAAAAAAATTATTAGTTTTCAAAAAGGACAATTTCTGAAAGTTGAGAAGTATGATTATCAAATTTCCTACAAAAGGTCGTACAAAAACAATAACTTTTCCTGCAAGAAATAAGATCTTATAGAACTACAAAAAAGATAAAAATGGTATGATGACCAGAAAGCAGAGATAACCGGGACTTATTGTAAGAAGGGTCATCTAACAAAAGACTGATTATAGGGTGTCCCAGTGCAATCAACTATATTACATTGTTTGTATAGTCATTATAGCAGGATACATATTTGCTAACTCTCTAGAACATCCAAGAGGTCCCTAGAAAGAGGCAAGACCTCCCGACTTCCAAAAAGAGTTGGCAAATCTCACATGTGCCCTTGAAGTCTCCTAAAAACTGGTTTTGGTAGGCTTTGGCGATGCATAAATCCGCACTCAGTGAGTATTACAGAAGCACTGAGGCTCTATTGCAGAGGTGTGGATGGGGTCTTTCATGATCACTCGCCTCGCCTCCCGCTGCTCTGATAAAGCTGGCAAGTATAAAGTATATCTTTGGCCTCCTCTGCTCTGTCGGACAAGTTGGTGTATATACAGTATACGGTAACTGTGGGGACTGTGAACAGAGGAAGTAGAGTTAAGAGGATTAAAAAAATTGGCAGGGAGAGAAGTTTTATGAAAAGTAGTTTTGACATAGAACAATGCGGGAGTTGTACTGCTGAACCGAAAAGCCTGAAGCTACAGAAAACAGAAGTGTTGCTCCTCTGTGCCAGCTGAGACTCATGTATCAGAAATATCCATTAGATATTAGATAAAATTGCATGTGCTCAATAGTGTTGTGACTGTGAAATCTATTAAAGGGTACATTATTACACAATAATCTGAACATTATGGGAAGAGAGCTTAAAAGGGAACTCCACCTATAATTATCTTCCCACATGTCATACAGATCATTGATACAATGAGCTTTGGAATATCGGATTGGTACAAAACCAGTTGTGTTCTTTGAAGAGCAACATGGCCATTCTGGGATAAGAATTGGTCCCGGCAGACAGATCTTCAGCGTAGATCTTCTTATGAAAGATTTTTTTTCCAGATGGAAGAATCTAAGGCGCCTATACACATTTTATTAAGATTGGATGCTCCTGCTGATGTTGGCAGGATCGTTCGACTATCTATTGTGTGTGTTGAGTGTTCATGTGTATGGGGAAACCTGGAGAGATAGCTGATGGATGGAATCGGTTGAAGGTCTACAGCCGCTTAAAGCTGGCCATTAATTTTTTGATGGCTGTCAACCAAACAATACTTCTGCCAATCGTTTGGCTGACAGCCATCTCAGCCGACGCTCCCATAAACAGGCATGCTCATTCATCCTTGAGCTCCTGTGTTCTCTTTGAGAAAGCCGCTGGCTGACACCTTGGCTGGCGGCCTATCTCCGGGAGAACAATGTGATCAGCAGTCCAAAGTTAAACATCTCTCCATACCATCAGTCAGCCGGAGCTCCATACACATTAGACGACGCCTGCCGAACATGTCAATATCGGTGAGTTTTGATGACACTATTCTAATGTGAATGAGGGCCTTATGTCTCTTGTTTCAAAAATCTATCTTCAAATACTATATTAAGACATTTTTGGTTACAGAAAGATTTTCGGGACCTCCATCCATTTGCCAGAGCAGAGACCTAGTGCCAAAAGTGTCTCTCTCTCTCTCTCACTGGGGGATCCAGTCTGTCCATGAGTCCATGGGCGCCTCCACCATTCCTATGGGCTTGTAATGCTTAATTTCTCCTGTGCTGCAGAAAAACTAAACACTTATATAAAATCTTTTCTCTGAACTTCACAGCTGGTCACTGAAGGTCAAAACATCTGGACACCCCAGATGTGGTTTCTATCAGTATGCCCTACTGTATTTAACATGGGGTTTTCTCCAGAAATAGCTCTCAAAATGTTTCACATCTTATGTGAATAAGGAGTTCTACCAGGTAACAAAACATCTCTGTTCCTGAAGTTTGTTCTCCCTCCCATGTAGCCTTTCAAGTACTATTCCCCATCGTTACATTAGTTGACGTTGACTTTGGAGTGGGCTTAACAAGATGGAGCGCTCCATCTCCACATTCATACACACAGTCATTGAGACGCTTTAGTACATATTTGCACATTCTCCACGGTAAAGATCACAATCTGGACTATTTCTCGACTATGGCAATACACACACAAATATCTCCATCTTCGCGACGTCATAGCTCAGTGCCAAGCCTTGTGCAAACAGCTCTTGGAAGCAATCTCTCTTGTGCAAAGCTTGGAATTAGCCGAGGCGTTGACTTTCTGGAGCTTGAATAAATATTTCTGTGTTTGGAGTGACAGGGAATATGACATGTGCATGAAGTGTACTGTTAGTCACGGGCGATGACGCGCTATTGCTCATGGCGATTGCTTCTTTGTAGCAACAATGGGCAGAGAAAATTTTGAAGATGGGAGGGAATTGGGAAGACTTAACTATTTCAGATGGTCTGAAAATGGAAAGATCCAAGAGTATGTGCCTATGTGAAAGGAGGCTTTGCCAACCCAGATGCCCTTAAGGGGTAAAACTCAACCCTTTGTGTTGTTGATCTTGACAGGACATTGTTGGCAGTTCTTTTAATTTGGGGAATGTGCAATTTTCTGGTGGTACTGTTTGGTACCCCTCTGGACCCCATGGCACTAGAGCCTTTTTGGCTTGTTGGTGGCTGCATTGGAGTAACTTATAAGCTGCAGCATCAGGTACAGTCACAATCAAATGGAAGCAATGAAGGAAATTAGTTGGACCCCCTCGATATTAAAGGTGTACTGGACTTTAACATTGATGGCCTATAATTGGGATAGGTCATCAATGTCTGATTGTTGGGCATGCAAAACCCAGCACCTCCACTGATCAGCTGTTTCAGGTGTTGGTAGGGGCTGGAACTGCTCAGTTGTGGAGCTGCACAACTATCATGCACAGTATGGGAAGACTAATTGCAACACAAAGGGATGAGAGGAAGGAAGTCCAGACACTAGGGAAATGGTTGATGGAGACCCCTAGGCAGGTCTAATAACACCCTACCTTCACTACTGTCCCTAAATTGGTTCCTCACCAATCATTGAGCAGGAAACCTAAGCCCTGTATATCCCTAGAGCTAGGCCTTGGATAGGGAGGGGGAAGGGGTAGGCACTGGTCAATCCCCACTGTAAACTAAAGACAAAAAGGTAGACAGACAAGAAGAACGAACTTATCTTGAGCAGACTCAGAGAGGTAGCACCAGACGTCCTCAAACAGATCCAGAGAGGAATTTAGCCGACTGCTATAGCTCCAAGCCTTCACAAGGGAAAAATGTGAATATCACCGGCGACTCTCTGCAGCAGACTGGGGATTTATGAACACAGAGGTCCAGGTGGGTCAACTAGAGCTTGAGGGAGGTTGCTGCTGGGTCCAAGAGTTGGAAGGATTAAGGAGGCATCTGTAATGCCAAACGCAGAGATCTTCTGCAGCCAGATGCAGAGCGTCAGTCTGTTGCATTCAACACACACATGACAGCAGCTTCGTGGACGGAATAGTGGCCGCGGCTCAGTACTTTACATTCACCCCTTATTGATTTGAATAGGTATCGAATCTGCAGTACCCGTTTGTGGCCACTATACAGTTGACGGAGCTGTGCAGCTCTGTAACTGGTCAGTACCAGCTGTCACCGACACTGAGAACAGCTGATCGTCTTGGGTGCCGGCTGTCTCGCACCCCCACTTTTCAGAAATTGATATCCTAGCCTAAGGAAAGCCCATCAATGTTAAAGTTCCAGTCAACCCCTTTAATGGCCTATGCTATGGATTGGACATCAACATCATAAACTTGAAATACTTGCGCTCCATATGTCCTAATAGTGTACTTAGTTGTATAAGAGTAGGGTCTCCTTATTGGTACCCACTTGCGGAAGAGGGACTCCTAGTGGAGCATCCAGGGCATCCTCCATGCAATACAAGGACAGGATTAGTCCCAATTTTAAATTATGAAATGCATTTTTTAAAAAATATATATATATTTTCTATCAGTTCACATAATTTTCGGCAGAAATAATTTAATTGATTTCATACTAATGAGATAAATACATTGCAGCTCATTGTAATGATACATAACCAGCTAAAAAAAGAGATGGACAATAACATATTTACATGAATGGTGTTGTCAAACTATTTTTTATAACGTAAATGCATGTATTTTGGGCTAAAAAAAATTTTTTACAATTAGGTTTCATTAAAATTCTTTGCACAGTTTGGCCATTGTTTCGTTGCACATTTGACTATGATGTAGTCATAATATCAGAAAAAGACAGATAAAAGAGTTACAAACTCTTAGTTAACTCATTTTGCAGCAACACAGAGACTATTGAAAGCAAATAACGCAAAAGTTTTAATGAAACCCAATAGCAAAAATGTATTTTTGCCCCAAAGACATAGATGTTGGTTAAAATAAGTTGCCCAAAGGTGAACAACCCATTTATGAGCCAACTAAGGGCATTGAGTAAAGTCTGACCTTCATCCAGCTCAGTCAGACAACAGCAAAAAATATATATAAAAGCATAATAAATATAATAATATAGTAATATAGTACAGACTACTTATACTGGCTGAGGTTTGGTTAACATGACACTCCTGTCAGCCTCATATGGGTTGGTGTCAGGGGTGTAAGTGGAACAGTGAAGGCCCCACCGGACTATATAATGGCTGGTGGAGGTTCCCGGGTAAAATATTGTGCTGGCTCTCCTTCCCACATACCTACAAACAACTGGAGAGGTCATTAAAGTGGCCCTCTTACCGGGCATTCCTCCATTTGTTATGTATGGTCACCAGACCCGGCGCCCTTTGTTTGCCTCCTGCCGTCTCCTCTACTGAGATCGCCATACTGGTCCTTCTGCATACAAGATGTCCGCCTCAGTGGCAACAGAGGCACCGAAAGCAAGGTGAACCATGCCTCCCCTGTTTTCTCTGTGTTATAAAAGACAAGACGTAGTTCAGACTTAGACATAGCCTCTATGTGGCCATCTTATATGCAGCAGATCTAATTTCAGCTGGAGGCAAATGGAGGGTAATAGGTGACTACCGTGTTTTCCCGAAAATAAGACCTACCCCCAAAAAATACCATAGCACAATTTTACACGATATCATCAAAAAGTGAATTTATTTAAGTACTTCAATACAAAAAGTGAATCTCATATATTATATAGAGTCATTACACAGAGTGATCTATTTAATTTATGTTAATGTTGATGATTATGGCTTACAGCCAATGACAACCCAAAAGTCATTATCGTTTGGGTTTTCATTGGCTGTAAGCCATAATCATCAACATTAACATAAATAAACACGTGAAATAGATCACTCTGTGTGTAATGACTCTATAGAATATAGGAGTTTCACTTTTTGTATTGAAGAACTGAAATAAATTCATTTTTTGCTGATATTCTAATTTTGTGAGAAGCACTTGCACATGTGTTAGCATATGCAGTGTGTGTGTGTACACATGAGTATGTGTAGTGCATATATGTGTGTGTGTAATGTGTGTATGTACATGTGTATGTGCAATGTGTGTATGTATATGTGTATGTGCAGTGTGTATGTACATGTGTATGTGCAGTGTGTGTATATACATGTGTATGTGCAGTGTGTATGTACATGTGTATGTGCAGTGTGTATGTACATGTGTATGTGCAGTGTGTATGTACATGTGTATGTGCAATGTGTGTAAATACATGTGTATGTCCAGTGTGTGTGATGACATGATCATATTTGAGTTGATTTTTTGTTCAAGAATAAATGTGGATTATTGTTCATTAAAAAAATTAAGGCATCCACTGAAAATAAATCCTAACCCATATTTCAGAGCAAAAACTAATATAAGACCCTGTCTTATTTTCGGGCAAATACGTGACAAATGGATAATCACTCTTCAGGCCATGTCAGAGTGTCACTTTAAAATCTTATTATGGAGACATGGAGAGCCACAAGCCTACACAGCCACCTTTACACTCCTTCACTGTACAGGATCACAGACCAGACACCGGGCAACGTTGACATCAGGTGCCTCAGAGGCGAGCAAGAGAGTAAAGACCTATTGAAACTTGTCCCTTGTGCCTTCACTATAATTCAGCCCTGGAGGTCTGGTTAAAGAATAAAAATAGCATTGCCATTAGGATGTTAGGTCTTTCCACCCAGGACACAGACGTCGGGTTTGGTTGGGTTTGGGCTGGATTTGAGGTTTCTTCCCCTCCATGCCCTTTCCATAGCCCAATACCCACACCTTTTTTGGTAACAATACAGTTCATCTTTATAGGGAAATCCTGTAGATATTTTCGCTAGAAGATGAGGCAGAACAATAGGGGGTGGAAAAGTTTTGGTAGCTCCTGGTCCTAGAGTCTCTGTTGCCCCGAAAAGTCCTTATAACCCAAATGGAGACCTGGATTATAAATAATGGTGGATAGTTTGGGGCTCTATTACAGATTTTGAATTGGACCAGGAGAAATGTTATCACTGGATTGGGTCAACCAGAGCCAGGACAACTCTCTCCCTTGGCCACATGGTCTGTAAGTGTGGCACAATATATTTCTGATGTACGTCATCTCACGTCCTTTTTTTTCTTGACACTTTCAGCACTGTGTAAAAAAGAGTTTCTTTTTTTGTTTGTGATTTTCTTTTCTGTTTTTGCCATATGTTCAAGATTTCTATAGACGCTGAAGGTTATTTAATAAGGATTCAGAATCTCTTCATTTACCACGTACACCGTGGGTCGTCGTCTCCTCCTACATAAGCGGGCAATCTGGAAATAGAAAGGGTAATATTTGTCACATATGTATTATATTTCACATATATTACTATTTTGAGTATTTTAAAAGGGTGAAGCCTAGACTTTCCATGATTGTGAGGACAAGCTGCTGGAAGGAGAAGACAAAGGTTTGTTGGCCGGTGGCCTCCTGCCTTGACATTAGTGTCGATGGTGGACTGAAGACTAGGAATGGACTACCCACTCTAGAGACAGGCAAGAGACATGATGTGAGCCTACTTATAAAATCGTGTATTGTGTCTGCCTTTTGGCATTTTATTGTAAGGCAGCCGATTATACCCTGCCTTGGGCTTCCATACAAGGCAGACCTTGAGGCCATAGTTAGGTCTATCACTTCTGTTGCAACCTATCATCACCCTTCCACTGAGTTGAAAAAGATAGCCTCCTCCCTCTACCAAACTGTTAGATGCTTTGGTCATTATTGACCTCAACATTTGAGAGATTACAGCCAAGGTTGGACCTAGCTATGATTTTGGCTGTTGCAGTGAGAGCTGAGATGTATAAATTGGGGCCTCCTACCATGGTGGATGGCATGGTCACATTTCTTGAACCTGTGTCCATACAAATCCTGAAAGTATGGTCTATTGCGCACACTACCAACTACCTTTGCTCTATATATGCACAGCACAAGGCCGGAAAGGAGCGAACTTTTTCAATTCACCATTTTCTCCTATGGAAAATTCTGTCATGATTGGATGTAAGGAAAGTGATTAGATGGACTATATATATTTGGACCATATATTTTCAAATGGGTGGTTTGGCAAAGTTAAGGCAAAGTTCTTGCTTTTTATTTTAGTTTGTTGGAAAAGAGCTGAAGAATAGGGGACATTATACCAGGAAGGGGCACAGGATGGGGGAAAATATGCCTGGAGGGGGCCCAGGATCAGGGACATTATTCCAGGAAGGGGCCCAGGATGGGGGAAATTATTACAGGGAGGTGCCAAGATGGGGACATTATTACATAATAGTGCCAGGATGGGGACATTAACACAGGATGGGGGAAATTATTACATGGGGGGTGAGCGTATTTGTCTTTATAGGATCTAGAATTCTACAATGGCTCATACATATGTCCAACATGCATATGGGGGCTTAGTTCCAAACTTTGCACAGGGGCCCTTCGGACTCTAGTTACACCACTGCACCTAAGTACTTGCATAAACCTAGAGCTGTCGCTGTCAGGTGCACTGTTCACTCATGTAGACCTACAAGATTTGTTTTTAGTTTAATGGAAACACATTGATATGCATAGGAGCTGTTTACGTAGAAAAGGTTGCACTTTTTTTTAATACTAGCTATTTGGAACATTGTCCTCCTTTGAACATATTGGGAAAATATAAAAACAACCTATTAAGGAATTTGCAATCTGAAATTTTTGACCAACCAGAAAATGGGTAAAAAGAGCATTTCTCACTCTGGAGGACTCAACACTGTATAATGCTTAATTTGCCCTGTGGAGGCACTGCAGGGAAATTGAAAACTTGCTGATAAGATAATGGAGATTACCCGCATCAGGACACTTCTAATAAAGGGTTATTGTATGAAGAAGATGTATTATTAGTGCTATCCTCCTTATTTATCGATTCAAAATAATATTCTTTCTTTCTATACTCACTGCGTAGATGATGCAGCAAAGAAACGTGAGACACACGATTACTGCCAAGCAAATGAGAATGATGGCCCAAAACGGAAGAGTCCAACCTCCATGTGTAGAATCGTTAGTACCTGGCAGAAAATGCAAAAAATAAAATATTAACTCTATTATCAGAGGATTTCTTTTGTGGTTTAACTTTCTGTGCTGTTATTCTTGGAAACTATTTAGGATTTTTTGGATTGTCTTCCTACCACTGTTCCATTGCTGGTACCACAAACTTCTGACCACATGGCTGAAGGTTGTTGGCAATAAAAAAAACAGTATCGTTCGCCTTTTTGAAATAACGGTATAATAATATCATGATTGTGGTTACATCTTGGCCCTAGACCCCAATGGAGACCTAAAAGGTTCCCGTACCCCATAGTTTAGACTGCTATTATAAATAAGATGTCATAGTGTGAAGCCCTGATAGGACTTGCAGTACCCAGTCACTTCTCATCTACACCCGCATCCCCATGGAGAACTGTAAAGAAGAAGAGGTTCGTGAAAGCCAATTCTGTTAATAAAACGTATAATATAAGAACAATTTATGGCCAAAAATGACTTTGAATAGCCATTTCTTAAATAATATACAGAATAAGAATAGGTTTAATGGGATTCTCCAACATTTATATAAAAAAACAGCTAAAAATTAAAAAAAGAAAAGAAACTAGTCAACTTTTTTTCCTAGTAGATCCAATGCTGACGCACTGGTGGTTCTCTTTGGCTAGTTTGTTGAAGTGTAAAAAAACAACAATCAGTGACCTCAGTGGTCCCCTACCCAGCCACTGTCATCATCATTTAGCAATAAGAACCATGATGGCAACAATATAACACAGTGCCACTTAATGGATAGTGCTGTCATGGCTGACAACTTAAACATACACAGGGAGGAGGACCACTGGAGGTTTAGTATTAAATGTCTGGTGGAAAGAAGAGTTAAGTATAGTGTTGATAACCCCTTTAATGGCATAAAATAATGTGTGTGAACTTACGTAATGAATTTATGATGGTATAGCTGGAAGAAGACACTTTGGCCACAGGTGTTGTCAACTGTCTACTGGTAGAGGATGTTGGTTTAGACTTGATAGTTGTCTCCATAGTACTTGTGGTCAGAAAAGTAGTCACTGCAGACTTAGACATTGGAAAGATGTGCGTAGCTCTAGATCTTGAGGTTAGTACTGAAGTGGTTAGCTGTCTCGTGGTACTTGCATTTATTACAGAGGACAGTCTAGACGTAGTTTTTCGGGTACTAGTAGTAGTTGGTGGTGTAGAAGTTGTAGTTTTGGTCTGTTTGGTTGTTAAATGTTGGCTAGATGTGGTAGCACTCAGTGTTGTATGAGGTGTTGTAGCTTTGGTGGTAGTTGCAGGTCTCTTTGCAGTTGTTAAAACCATAAGGGTTGGTGTTACTGTTGTAGTTGTAGTAAATGTCATTGTGATATGAGAAGTAGTTGTTTTTAATGGAGTTGTCTTGTCGATTGTTTTAGTGCTAGTAGTGACCGTGTGCATTGTTTTCTCAGGGGTAGTTGTAGTTGTGGCATCTGTAGTAGTTGTTTTTCTGGTTGTAGAACTAGTAGTGATCAGAGATGCTGTCTCAGGGGTAGTTGTAGTTGTAGTTGTGGCATCTGTAGTAGTTGTTTTTCTGGTTGTAGAACTAGTAGTGATCAGAGATGTTGTCTCAGGGGTAGTTGTAGTTTTCATACTTGTAGTTGATTTCATACTCGTTGTCTTAGACGTCACCTCGTGGGTTGATGTCTGAGTTGTTGGTGTCGTTGTAGTAGTAATTGCAGTTGTGGAATGAAGAGTAGCTGTTGGTGCTAAATGAGTTGTTTTTCTGGTTGTAGAACTAGTAGTGATCAAGGATGTTGTTGTCTCTGGTGTAGTTGTAGTTTTCATAGGAGGTGTTGGTGGCCTACTTGTTGTTTTAGCCGGTACCTCATGGGTTGTTGTTTGTGTCGTTGATGTTGGTGTTGTTGTAGTAGTAGTAGTTGTTGTAGTTGTAACACCACCAGCAGTGGATGATTGTAAAGGAGTTGTCCTTGTAACATTTGTAAAGTGAACTGTGGTTTGCTTAATATTAGTTGCCTTTGAATGAGTAGTTGGTAAGGTATTTGTCACTATTGATGTTCTGATTTCTTCTGGAGTTATGATGTGATCAGTGACTTTTGTGGTCTCAAATGTCTGAGATCTTGGCTGAATTGTAGTTATTGTACCTTCTTTGGTATAAATGTTTGTTGTGCCATTGACAGCTGTAATATGTTCATAATCAGTAATAATGATTTTGGTCAGAATGTTCAATGTAGTATCACTTATTTCTGATTTAGTTCTAGTAGCAGAGGAGATTTCTGTGGTATCTTCTTGATCATTGATGGTGCTGGTGGCCTGAGAGTCCAATGTAATATTGCTATTTTCTGTTTTGGTACTAGCATCAGAGGAGAATTCCGTAGTACCTTTTTGATCATTGATGATGCTGGTAGTCTGAGTGTCCAATGTTATATCACTTTTCTCTGGATTGGTACTAGTATCAAGTGAAATTGCTGTAGTATCTTCTTGATCAGTGATGGTACTGGAGGTATGAATGTCTAATGTAATATCACTTTTCTCAGAATTGGTACTAGCATCAGAGGAGATTTCTGTATCTTCTTGATTAGTGATGATGCTGGAGGTCTGAATATCCATTGTAGTATCGCTTTTCTCAGAATTGGTACTAGCATCAAAGGAGATTTCTGTAGTGTCTTCTTGATCAGTGATGATGCTGGTAGTCTGAGTGTCCAATGTAATATCACTGGTTTCTGGATTGTTACTCGTAACAGCAGAAATCTCTGTTGT
>VIAB01003681.1:81953-107118 GCA_009801035.1 Oophaga pumilio
TTTTTCTTTCCCCCTGATCCTTATGCACTTGGGTGTTTGTTTATTAACGAAGTTGGGCCTAATTGTACGGCTATACCATTTATTGCATCCATAGTGTAGTTTATAAACCTTTGTTGTTTATAGTAGATGTAATTTATCCAATCCACATTCCTATTGAGTGTAACCCACCAAAAGAAAACTGATTCAAATCCTGCTGCGATCTGGTTCCTAGCTTTGTACTCATCCGGTACCCCTCTAGGAACCCCTATGTTATCTATGTAGATTCTTGGGTCAAAAGATCCAGCAGGTGATGACCTTTTGTTTCTGCTTTAAGATCCAGCATTCATTTATCCTTTTTATCTCTTCTGATGAAATTATTTGAAATGGCATGAGTACCTGGGACAATGCACAGCTGCCAACTCAATGCGTGGGTAACCTGGCCCTCAGCTTCATGTCCCCACAAATCCACAATATATCACTTCTTGCTGCAGTCTGATCCTGAAACCATTTAGCTTTATAACCACCCTTATCTGTGTCTATGGAGATGGTGGTTTCACAAAACTCTGAAGTTAGATTTCCTACCAATCTCCCCTTTCCTGTCCTTTCCTTTGGAAACAATTGTAGTTACCTGGTATGCGAAAACCCTAGGGGGTACTTGAACAGTTTTTTCTATAGGGTACAGGGCTGAGAGAGCATGACACAGAGTATTATCAGTAGGGTCATATGTGGCATTATACAAAGCTAAAATACATTGTAAATCTGTTTGGTCTTGTTCTGAGAATCTGAGGGGAATTATCCCTAAATGGGGTCTGGCAGTTGAGCATGCAATACAGTTGGATTTTTATTATTTTGCTCTGCCGTATATTTAATCCACATATAAGAAGAGGGATACAAGATAATCCCCAGGATAAATCATTCGGATTGCAACTCCATCTTGGAAGAACTATAGCAATTTTTATCCTCTCAAGAGGAGTCTTTCCTGATGAGCTAACGTGAGTTATAGCTTCCTCTGGCTTATATCCCCATGAGGTTCCCATATTCCAGGCTGCATCTGAACAGGAGTTACAATTTTCATTCCCATGTCTAGTTACACAAATATATATTACAGCCCCTGCAATCTCTGTTAGAAATTTATAGCTAGAAATACTACTTTTTCTACCAAATTTAAGATTCCATTGGCATTTCAACATTTTACACAAATCAAATCTAAAGTTAGCAAAGTTCTTAGAGGTATCAAACCACATGGTTATTGTTGTATCATTTTGCTTTATCTTATCCATCTATCCCTCCTGTGGTGAGGCTGCCAGCATCATCAGGAGAAGGATCATCATTCTTCTGCTCCAGGACCTTACAGTTGCTTGCATGGATCCAAGTAGGTTTTCCCTCAAGCTTTACTGACATGGCTGTAGTGAGGAGAACTTGGAAAGTGTTGGTCAGACCTTGCCTCCAGTGGTTTTCCTGTATGTCTTTTGACCATTACCTAATCTCGTGGAAAAGAATCAAAGACTTGTTTATGCATGTGTGAGAGTCTCTTTTGGAAGCTCTGGACATAACTGATGAGGTGTTACGCTGTCTCTGTATACAGGAGGACCGGGGTCTATGCTGACCCTAAGCTGGGGTCCTGACTAATCCCTCTACCTGGAGGTACTGTTGATGGTACAGAGGTCCAGGCCGCCAGCGTAACCCTATCTCCTGTGAATCCCTAACCACTGTAATCTAGTCCTGAGAAGGACCCTGATTACCACCACAGGAAACAGGAAGGTAACTGCCTTCACACACAGTATAAGACGAACGAGACAGTACAAGGGGTAAAATAAAAGACCACCTTGCATACAAAACTATCACTACAGAGGGAACACCAACGGGTAAGGAGATAAATAATAAAGCGAGGAGAGGAGAAAACCACAACAGGTACTCTTAGCTTTAGATTTCTCAATACGATCCGCTCTGCTGGTCTGCATGAATGCTTTCACCGACACTTACCCAGCAGACAGGCAGGTATATGAAGGAAACCAATTACCACAACATTAATTGCAGCTGAGCGAGGCTGGTCTTGTCCAGCATGGAAGAATTAACTCCCTCACTGCCGAAAAACACCCAGCACCAGAAACTCAGCTGTGAGAAGTCAGGGTGTGCAATCGCGACGATCTTCGCAGCGACAAACCCGTGACATGAGGTTAACATACTGCAGTTGCAAGTCTGTGGGAAGTATAGGCCTAACCCCGTTGCTTGACCCAAAACCTCAAAGGGGGGCATTTGTGCCTTTCTGTTGGGTATGTACCTAACGGAGAACAGAGCTAAAGGCAAACATTCTGTCCACGGTCTTCCCAATCCTTCACTAGCTTTGTGGCCTGTGTGACTACAAACATTTGCATAACATTTTGCATTGCATCTCCAGTGAAATGGGTAGCTATGCTGCAGTGGCTTTTGGCATCGAGAAGGCATCCGTCCACCTTAAGAAGAGATCAACACACACGAGCACATACGTTCCAACCTGAGGTGGTTGTAGGAAGTCTGTCTGCAGTCATTGAAATGGGTAGCGGGGCTTAGGTGTGTGTGTTAGGGTCTGCGGATCGCACCAAATAGATATTGTAGAGAGGTGCGTTCGCAGCCCGGGGTCCACCGTGCAGGCGAAGCCCGCTGCTAGTAAGATGGCGAAAGTAGCAAACTCTGTTATCCCGCAGAGTCGCTAAAATAAATGCCATAGCGCGCTGTGGCAGTTAGTGCGAACTCTGTTAATCCCCAGAGCCACTAACGGGAATGCCACAGCGCTATATGGCAGTAAGTACGAACTCACTTAAATTCAGTGAGCCGCAAAGTAAAACGCTAGGGCGCTGAACCAGCGTTATAAAGTGAACCCTGTTGCATCACAGATCCACTAAGAAAAAGACTGTGTCCTGTTATACTCACAGAGATACACAAATAACTGCTGTGCACATAGCAGTACGTGATCATGTAGACAGCAACGCAATCATGCAATCTCCTCACCGGAGAAGCCGGTATTCTAGGGGTTTATTTCAGCCAAGCCCTAACCACTTGCACCCAAATCTCCTCACCGGAGGTGCCGGTATTCTAGGGGCTTATTTCAGCCGAGCCTTAACCACATGCGTACATGATCACACTGGCGCATAGCACATAATGCAATTGATAGTAGTGCATGGCGGCCCAGCCATGCCACCCTTTTATAGTAACAGCTAAAGGACCTGTCAGAAACAAGGACCAATGAAACTGTTCCAGAACACCAGTAGTCACAGGACCTTCCTGGTGGACATATAGGAGCTGCTGCAGTACCTGAGCATGTGACCCCTGATCTCCAATGAGAGATTTCACCCTGGGCATGCTCAGAAGGGGAAAACAAGGACTTTGTCCTAAAGACGTCTGCTCGCCGCTAACCAGTACTGGCCACAATAGCAGAGCCTGGAGAGGCAGCAGTAATCCTCTACACACTGTTAGACTGGGTGAGATACTGCAACCGACGTCTAAGCTGAGCAGCATCCATTGGAGATGGATGGGAGACTGCAGCTGGACTGGTTCGAGACTCCCCTTGTGCAGCAGCGGGAACTTGAACCCTAACAGTGTGTTTGTTGTATCTTTACTTTATTTCCTGTGTTGTGCACATGTTAAACATGCCTGTGTAAGACTAATAGCAACCATTATGAATCCAGGGGCGACCTATTGTTTATCTACCAGAGCACACATGGCTGTTTTGAACAGATGCATTGGACCATGAACCGCTTGAGCCATTACAGGGTACACGGATCTTGGCAGGCTTACACGTTGTCCCACCATCCACAAACCTTCATGGTCCTGAGCCCCAGCTTTTGACCAGAACTTGTTCTCCTACCCGGTTGTTTGCCAAGTCAGAGCCTTAAGTCTAACTTGTTACACTCAGTGCTTACCATAACTAGTGGTGCCTCTGGGGTCTCGTTTTGCCTTGGCCTCCTTGCTGCCTCCTGAGCTGCTCGGTCCACCTTGTCATTGCCTCATGCTTCATCGGTAGTGAATTTCATGTGTGCCCTTACCTCCACTATGGTGACCTCTTTTGGGAGCAGCAAGGCCTCCATTAACTGCTTGTTGAGGTGCCCATGCTTGACAGGAGTGCCTGCTGATTTAAGAAAATGCCTTGCCCTCCATATAGGACTGTAGTCGTGGGCCACCCCAAAACAATACCTAGAATTTGTGTATATGGTGTATTGCTTATCTGCAGCCCCCAAGTGCTTCAATGAGTGCTGTCAACTCTGCCTCTTTTGCAGACATGTGAGAGGGAGTGGTTCTGATTTTATTACCTCATGCTGTGTGACCACTGCATACCCAGTGTAAGTGCAACCATCCAATATACTCTATGGTCCATTTTTTAGGCATTGGGTGATGGTGGGATCTGAACCTGGATCCAAGGAGTCTATGGTCTCGCATCCAGACCCAGCCAAGGCAGATGCTGCTCAGCTTTGCCGTCAATCCCAACACCTAGCCAATACCCGAGAGGCACAAATAGTTAATCAGGTCTTTGTTCAT
The DNA here is from genome assembly GCA_009801035.1 of Oophaga pumilio. Taxonomy (NCBI): domain Eukaryota; kingdom Metazoa; phylum Chordata; class Amphibia; order Anura; family Dendrobatidae; genus Oophaga; species Oophaga pumilio. The sequence goes on from VIAB01003681.1 coordinate 86,445, forward strand.
AGTAGCCTTAAACCTAGGTTACGGAACAAGAAAAGGCTGTTGTAAGCCTAAGTCCAGAAATGCCTGCACTAAGCATGTTCGTGACATGGCGAGCCATGTTTGGTGCATAATGTCAGCTGATCCTCTGACCTGGCATTGCCTAATTGGTCACAGATGACATCATCGATGATGTGATTGACGAGATGGCTGGGGGCGGAGCTTAGCCCTTAAATAGCTTGTCTGTCCACAGCGCGGCATGGTCAGATCATACTAAAATAGGCAGTGCTCATGTGTGGACGTATCAGAATCTGGGCTCCACGTGCTCTCTAGCTTTGCTCTCCTGGACCTGCCGATGCTCGGCTAATTAGCACAGGTTCTTCAGGCAGGATTAGCTTATGCCAAGCAGGTAGCCAATGTGGTGCAGTTTTGCTACGATTAGAGGGTAGCTATACACACTGAGCAGACTGTGGGTAGCGTAACCTGTAGCTAACGTGGTGCAGTCCTGCTACGAATATAGGGTAGCTATACACCCTGAGCAAACTGCGTGGCGCATAACCTGGGCATCACCTGCCAAGCTGAATAGAGAGTTTCTCAGCCTGGTCTCACGCTGGCTGGTAGCACGTATGCCTGGCGTCAGTCGCACGCACTTCCTAGCGGCTGGCACGTAGCTTCTGTGTAGTCAACAGAGCTACGTCTATACCATCATGCTGTACATAGTGAAAACCTAATATCTGGCAAGTGGCTTCTGTGCCATTAACAGGGCTACATCTACGCCAGTTGATAGCACATCTCCCGTGATTTTAACGGACATAGTGCCAATTCTACATCTCCCTTAGTGTGAATTAACACAGGCGAGATCTAAGGTTAGATTTCTGACGTCAGTTTGACCCTCATACTCTAGGGGTGTTCGGCAGCAGTGAACATATACTGCATCGCGGACCCCGGGTTCGGTTGCAATCCATTATATAATAAAGCTGTTGCAACCGAGCTCATAACACCATTTGAGTCCAACCTAACAGTGGTGTGTGCCAATAATTTTTGAAATGTGGAGACTCCAAGTTGGACCTTTATCTGGTGGGCTGCCTATAGTGGAATGGGTGTCAGAGCCCTATTATACTATTTCATCTCTGGGGAAATTGATACCACTTTAGTAATGTGTGCCAATAATATTTTTAAATTTGGATACTCCAAGTTGTCTCTATCTACCACAAAAGACTTCAAGCTGTCATTGAATGTTAGAGGGGGAAATACACGGTATTAAGAAATGGGGTATGTGAGCTTTTGATCATTATCATTTCGCTTTCTTCTGGCGACTCAATCATGCAGCCCATTTTTCTTCAAGTGCCTTCATATTGTGCATCTTGAAACAGCCACACAGCTAGTTTTCAGAGTATCCATGACTTCAGTCAATCTTATTTGTTGGATTTTTTTAGCATCCTGAACAATTTTCCTGGCATTTGTCACAGGTCACAGATAAGGACGTTACCTTTAGCAGCCATTCAAACTCCTTTGTGTCAACTTGTGTGCATGTTATCAGGCCCAAATCACCAGGGTATGTAAACTATTGCTCAGGGTCATTTGGATATTTTGAGTTGTCATTATGATTTAAAAAGAGAAAACACACTGGTTTGACAATAAATGGCTTCACCCAACTACTAACCATGAGTGGAGAAAAACTTTTGGTGTTATCATTCATATTCTCTGAAAAAAGGCCAAGAACGCAAAAATACTGTTAGGGAATGTAAACTTTTGAGCACAACTGTACTTTTACTTTTTTAATTAAAAATAACACAGTTATACTCACCTAAAACCCATTCCACTGAATCCATTGTCTCCTGTTATAAACAGAAAATAAAAAACAGCAAAAAACTCACCTATCACCCATTCCATTGAAGCCATCATTTCCTTTATAAAAATAAAAATAAGAAACAACCATATCCCTCACCCTTCAGACGTTCTGTCACACATCATAATCCATGTCTGTGGTAAATCGTTTTCTACCTGGATAGTGCCAAGATGCGACAGTCCAGGCTGAAAACCAATGGAGTATGAGTATGGAGTATGAGCTGCGGTGATGTTATCAATGTTACCACAGTTCACTGAGGTTGCCTTCCCAGCCAGGACTCTGAACTGCGGTGACCTCAGAGAGATAGCCACTTGCATTGTCTCACAGTGCTACACTGAGCCGAAGTCTCAATGTGAACTGCTTTGACATCACTTAAGTCACTGCAGTTCAGGGGCCCAGCTGGAAATGCAGCGTCAGTGACTCACAGTAACCTCGATGAAGTCACCGCTAGCCACTGACTCTGCACTCACAGAAGCTCATTCTCCAGTGGTTTCCAGCTTGGAGTGTCGCATCTTGGAACCATCCAGATTTAAAACTATTTATCACAGATTGGATTACAGCATAGGACAGAATGTTGGACAAGTGAGGTATATGGTTGCTTTTTATTTTTGCTTTTTTACAGGAGACAATTGCTTAAATTGAACGGGAGTTAGGTGAGTATATCTGTATTTGTTATTTTTAAATAAAAATGTAAAAGTGATTTTTTATTACAACCAATGGACTTTATTCTGGCTTTATTTACAATACAACTATATGATTATTAATGGATATGCGCCTAATAGATGCCTCTCCATCTGTAACTTGTGTGTTCGATATCAGCAGGCATAAAACAGCTGACATCAACCCCACAAATATCAATCCCACTTGCCACCGCCATAGTGCAAGTGGGAAGAGCCAGGCAAAGAGCCAGAATTCTTCCGTTCCATAAAATAGATACGCCTTTTCTGGGACAGCTGTAGACTGCTATTTTTAGGCTGTGGAGGGCCAATATCCATAGCCCCTTACCAGACTGAGAATACCAGCCCCCAGCTATCTGCTTTAGATTGGCTGGTTGTCAAAATAGGGGAATGCCAATTTTAAATTATTTATTTAAATAGTAAAATAACAGCATGAGGATCCCTCTATTCTTGATAACCAGCCTTTCTAAAGCTGACCGCTGAGAGTTGCAGTCCTTAGCCATCAGTTTTGCCTGGCTCGTTATCAAAAATGCTGGGGAACCCATGCCATTTTTTCAAATTTATTTATTTATCGCACATGCCCCGGCTGGTGATTACTCCCATCAACCAGCGCCAGCTATCGCTATTAGCGGAAGCAGGCGTAGGCTGGTGAAAGAAATAGTCCCATCAGCTGATAACTGCGACCAGAGGTAATCTTTTTACCTCCAGTCACAACTTCGGGTCACGCATCTGACAGTGGGAAAGCCACAGCACTTTGACCAATGGTATTAATCTTACTATCGATCATACAGCCGCCGGTGTTTATCGCGCTGTCATACAGATGACAGCGTGAGAAATACTTTGTGCTGGGGGGGCCGGACCCAAACAGTTATCACAGATTTCCTGATAAAGTCCATGTTCCGGTTCACCAATCTCTAGTGAGGATATACAATGGTGGGATATAATTATTTGATCCCTTGCTGATTTTGTAAGTTTGCCCACTGACAAAGACATGAGCAGTCGATAATTTGAAGAGTAGGTTAATTTTACCATTGAGAGATAGAATATCAAAAATAAAATCCAGAAAATCACATTTAGTATAACTTATATAAATTTATTTCAATTTTGCAGTGAGAAATAAATATTTGATCCCCTACCAACTATTAAGAGTTCTGGCTCCTACAGACCAGTTACACGCTTCTAATCAACTTGTTACCTGCATTAAAGACAGCTATCCTACATAGTCAACTTTAAAAAAGACTCCTGTTCAAAGACTCAATTAATCAGTCAGACTCTAACCTCTACAACATGACAGAAGAGCTTTATAAGGATGTCAGGGACAAGACCTGCACAAAGCTGGAATGGGCTACAAAACCATAAGTAAGATGCTGGGTGAGAATGAGACAACTGTTGGTGCAATAGTAAGAAAATGGAAGAAATACAAAATGACTGTCAATCGACATCGATCTGGGGCACCATGCAAAATCTCACCTTGTGGGGTATCCTTGATCATGAGGAAGGTGAGAGATCTGCCTAAAACTACACAGGAGGGTCTTGTTAATGATCTCAAGGCAACTGGGACGACAGTCATTAAGAAAATCATTGTTGATTTTTAAAAATTCACCAGTGCCCGCAAGGTCCCCAGCTCAAGAAAGCACATGTTCAATCCCATCTGAAGTTTGCCAATGAACACCTGGATGATTCTGTGTGTGATTGGGAGAAGGTGCTGTGGTCAGATGAGACAAAAATTGATTTATTTGGCATTAACTCAACTTGCAGTGTTTAAAAAAAGTGAAAAACTACCTATGACCCAAATAACACCATCCCCACTGTCAATCATGGAGGCAGAAACATTATGTTTGGGGGTGTTTCTCTGCTAAGGGAACAGGACTACTTCATCACATCAATGGGAGAATGGATTGAGCTATGTATTGTAAAGGCCTGAGTGACAACCACCTCCCCTCCACCAGGAAATTTAAAGTGGGTCGTGGCTGGGTCTTCCAGCAATACAATGACCCAAAACATACAGCCAAGATAACAAAGGAGTGGCTCAAAAAGAAGCACATTAAGGTCATGGAGTGGCCTAGCCAGTCTCCAGACATTAACCCCATGGAAAGCTTATGGAGGGAGTTGAAGCTCCGAGTCGTCAAGTGACAGCCTCAAAATCTTAATGATTTAAAGATAATTTGCAAAGAGGAGTGGACCACAATTCTTCCTGACATGTGCACAAATATCGACAGACAAAAAAACCTGACCGGCACATCCAGACTAATGTGAACTAGGTGCAAACCAAGGGAAGCTAACCGCATGTAAAACATACAAAAAAAGGCTGCACTCAAGCATACTAAAGCATGCCAACAGGGAATACATGAAATTTAGAATAGCAATATGGCTTTGGAATATAAGGAAAAATTTTAGACGCTTAGTATAAACATTTGGCCAAACATTTTAAAGCCCACCAACCATTGTAAAGGTGGTCTCAATTCTGGTGAGTCCCTGACCTAATGTGAACATACCTCTATTAGGCTGATATCTGAATTTCTGGGTGAGTATGCACCTCTGTCAGTAATGCCTGCATTTATGGGTAAAGTAGGGACCTGGTGTAATTAAAATCACCACCTGGTGGGGGCAGAGTGCTTGGTCAGCAAGCTAACAGCAAGCCATATTGCTATTCTAAATTTCATGTATTCTATGTTGTCATGCTTTAGTATGCTTGAGTGCAGCCTTTTTTGTATGTTTTACATGGAGGTAGCTTCCCTTGGTTTGCACCTAGTTCACATTAGTCTGGATGTGCCAGTCAGGTTTTTTTGTCTATTGAATGTTAACCCTATCACTCCCCAGCTTTTTTTCGCCTTCCTGACTAAGCCATTTTTTTAAAAATCTAACTAATATTATTTTATAAGGTAATAACTCTGGAATGTTTCAATGTATACCATTTATTTCTGAGTTTGTTTTTTTTAGACATGTTATACTTCATGTACATTGTTAATTTTGGTTGGTATGATTTGCGTTTTTCTATGAAAATATCAAAAATGTAACAAAAAGTTAAAAAACGTTTTTTTATGCCTATAATCCAGATTGTTATACCACACAAAATAGTTAATAAAAAATGTTTATCACATGTGTACTTTACATTAGCATCATTTTTGAATAATACATTTCTTGTTAGGAAGTTAAATGTTTATCAGCAATTTCTCGTTATTCCAACAAAATGTAAAAAAACAATTTTTTAGGGACCACATCCAATTGAAGTACCTTTTAGGGGCCTATATGACAGAAAATATCTCAAATTGACACCATTGTAAAATTACACCCATCAAAGTGCTCAAATCCACTTTAAAGAAGCTTATTAACCCTTTAGGGGCTTCACAGAATTTAAATCAATATGGAAAGAAAAAAAAGAAAATTTTACTGTTTCAAACAGGAATATTGATTTTACCCCAAATTTTGCATTTTCCAAAGGATAACAGGAGAAAATGGAGAATGTCATCAGTAGTTTCTCCAAAATATGCAGATACCACATATGTGGTAGAAAATTACTGCTTAGGTGCACGGCATGGCTTGGAAGAGAAATATCACCATATGACTTTTGGAACATAAAATTTGCTGTAATTGATAGCGGAAGCCATGTCAAATTTGCAGAACCCCGGATGTGCCTTTACCATGAAAAGCCCTCACAAGTGAACCCATTTTGGAAATGTCACCTCTCAAAGAACTTATCTAGAGGTGTGGTGAGCATCTTGAACCACCAGGTGCTTCACAGAATTTTAAAAAATTGAGCAGTGAAAATGAAAAAAAAAACTAATTTTTCCCACTAAATTGTTTCAGCCACAAATTATTAATTTTCACGAGGGTAACAGGGGAAAATGGACACCGTTTACCTTATATCTGGTGGAAAACTACTACTTGGTTGTACGGCATGTCTTGGAAGGGAAAGTTCATAATTTGACTTCTTTTGGAGAACAAAATTGGCTGGAATAGATAGCAGATGCCATGTAGTTTTTGCAGAGCCCCTAATATGCATAAACATTGTATAACAGGGTTACAAAAATTACCCATAAATTGGTATAATTTTTTTTTCATTTTTTATTTATTTTGCTTTATTTTAAAATATTTTTAAATTTTTTAAAAACTTTTCTTTATATTTTTTTACTTAGTCCCTCTATCGGACTTTAAAGGGAACCTGTCACCGCCCCCCAGGGCCTTTTAAAGTAAAAGAGCCACTTTCAGCAGTACTAAGGTTTCTAATCGCTAGGAACGCTGAAATACAGATTTTTATAAGTCCAACATACCGCTATTGTGTCAGGCCCCAGACCCTGCCCCGCAGTGTTTTAAGATGTATTCACACTGCGGTGCTGGGAATCTGGCGCCTGCGCAGTAAGGATCTCTGTGTCTTTCCCCCATCTCTGCCGCTTTCCTCCACCTCTTTCCTCACTGTGCAGGTGCCAGATTCCCAGCCCCGCAGTGTGAGTACATCATAACACACTGCGGGGCGGGATCTGGGGCCGCTGCTACAGCAAGAAGGAAAGGAGGCGGGGGCCGAAAACAAAAGAGGGATGATTGACACCTCTGAGGCCATTGACACAGAGTGAGAAGACATACCTCCCTGACACAATAGCGGTATGTCGGACAAATTATATAACTGTCTATTTCAGCGTTTCTAGCGATCAGAAACCTAAGCGACACCTTCACAGAATGCAGCCTTAGTGCTGCTGAAGGTGGCTCTTTTACTTAAAAAGGCCATGGGGGGGTGACAGGTTCCCTTTAACTTATATTACTCTCATCGCTGGTATAATGCATTACAATGTTTATGCATTGCAATGCTTTAAACATGTCACTGTTACTATAGCACTGGTGTCCCTGGATGTTCATCCTCTCAACCTGCATGGATGCTGACTCACTCACCGTCACGACCCCCGTCCTTCCTTCTCCCTGTGGCTGCTGCCACGGGTCTGCGCACTGCTCGCAAATTCCTGGGCATTGTGCTTAGTGCACATGCGTGCTTCCTCCCTCTTAAATAGACAACACATGCCATTCCAAAGTGTCCCAAGCCAATGGCTGAGAGACACTTATTAATTAATGCACCTCCACATGATGGGAGGTGCCTATGCAACATCTAATGTCAGTAGTCTACACAATTTCTAGTTTTCAGGCACCCTGTCAGTTTACCTTTCCTGAATCTGTCCTCCAGTAGAGATGAGCGACTTTGCCTTTTTTCGGGTCGAGTTGGGTTTCGGACTACCCGACTTTCGCAAAAAGTCGAGTCAAACGAGATTGGCCGACTAGCTCGCGGCAAAAGTCGGAGGTCGACAAAAAAACGAAACCCGACCCCAATGCAAGTCAATGGGGAATAACAGCTGCCCCCCCTCCCACGTCCTCTTCCACCATACTTCTTCAAGTCTGGGGGAAAATGTACCCAAAATAGAAAGCAGCTATATGGTACTGTATCAGTAGCATTCAGCTGTATACAGTGTAGGGGTAATTTTAAATCTCTGTATATATTTCCGGAGTCACACACAGACGCTCTCTCAGTATGGATTTGACCAGAATACAAAAAGTAGAAAAAGGGTACTGTATCAGAAGCAAAAAGCTGTATACAGTGTTGGGGAAATTGTAAATCTCCGTATATATTTCCGGAGTCAACACAGATAGTCAGCATGTATTTGTCCGTGAGACCAGCCGGTACATGGTAGTGTGTGAGGAGCGTACAGCTCTATACGGTGTGGGAAAAAATGAATGCTCAGTAACTGTGCAGAAAAAAAGAATAAAAATATCAGTGCTGTGTAAAAAGCAGTCTGCACCGTAGTGTACACACAGCAATACAGCTAGCAGGCAGCCTAATAAACAGCGCTGCTGCACACAAGAAAATCCTCCCCTGTCACTGCACACTAACTGTACAGCACAATTGATATAAGCACAAGCAAGGAAGAACTTCTCTTTCCAGCCCTAACTCTCTCCCTACTGATAAACAGCGTCAGCAACCTCTCCCTACTGTTAAGATCAGCAGAAGTAAAATAGCGGTCGGCGGTCAGGGCTTTTATAGACACTATGACGCCCACAAGGCAAGCCAATCACTGCAATGCCCTTCTCTAAGATGGTTGTGGATGCTGCCCATGTCATCTCGTTGCCCACAGTGTACGTCCTTGCTTATTGGCTGAAAAAAGGCGCCTGAAAGCATTCTGAGAAACTCGACTTTGGCGCTCGTTTCGACGACCGCATGGCCGACCTCACGCTATGGTCGTGTTTCGGCCAACGAAACCCGTCTTTGGCGAAAGTCGGCGACTTTTGAATCTGACCGACCTGTTTCGCTCAACTCTATCCACCAGTACTTGCTTTATGTTCTTTTATTTCTGCCGTGTTCACCAGCACCTACCATGCCAGTCTGTATACCATCAATACCTGCCTGCTCTTGCCGTGCCAGTCTGTATACCAGCTGTCCCTGACTGCAACTTCTGTGTCAGTCTGTATGCCAGATGTACCTGTCTACACCTGCTGTATCTCCCAATATTCCTTTTGTGCTTGCCTGTTCTTGTCAAGCTCATGTAGTCTTGGCCATTCCATCTATCTGCCACTTTAGAGGTCAGTCGCCATGCATCCAAGGTTTGTCCTGTAGTATCACCTATAATTCATCTGTAGTTAAGTGTAAACCCACGATTAGGGGCTCTAGAGAATAGTCAGGTGTTCTCCTAGTCACACCCCTCCAGGCATTTCTCGGACCACCGCACAGTGGTTCCACAACTTCTGTTACAGTTTTCTCAGGCCATGGAATCCACTGGTTCCCAAGTGTCTATCTTAGACCATTACAACTAACTCTCCCATCAGAAAGACTAGCAGGACAAGATCATCTCCTAATTGCGGACAGTGACCACTCGACTGGATAAGCTGACATCTGCGGACGCATACGCACCTCTCCACGTTGCCGCAACCTTGGCAGTGACTCATCATTTCTCCAGCTATATTCCTGGTTCTGGACTATGTCTGTCAGCTCCTCCACGTTATGGTGGTGAACCTGCTTTACTTAGAGGATTCATTAATCAATGTATACTGCATTTTGAACTTATATCCCATCTGTTCACTTCAGACGGGTTCAAAGTGGCTTTTATTGTGTCCCATCTTACTGGCAAGGCCCTGGCTTGGCTCAATCCCCTATGTGAGTAGGGGATCCTCTTGTCTCCAACCTTCAGACTTTCTCACAAGCATTTCGCAAGGTGTTTAATGAGCCGAGCCATGTTTCTACACTATCATACTCTCTTCTCAGGTTGTATCACAGTAACCTCACAGCTGGCCAGTATGTTGTCTGATTCCAGATCCTGCTCGCCTGTAACAATGAGGTGCTGGTGGCCACCTTCTGGGAAGGGAACTTTTTGGATTACCTGTTGTCCCTAGCTACCCCAATCAACATCGGATTTCAAGAGCGCACCAAGGTGACCTGTGAGAGAAGATTCATGCGCTTAACTCCTACCTTTCAAAGGCCAATAAAGCCTCAGACTCCAACTTTGATACCTTCCTTTCAATCCATGCAGATCGACCTGGTGAGCAGGATTCTTCTTTTTAAAGAAAAAGGATGGCTTACTTCTACTCTGAATAGATTCTAAGGGACTCAACCAGATAATGATCAAGAATAAATATTCTCTGCCCCTCATTTCAGAATTGTTTGATTGCCTCAAATGTTTCATAATCTTCACAAAACTGGACCTGCAGGGTGCATATAACGTGATCCGAATACATCTGGAGGATGAATGGAAAATAGCCTTTAATGTCAGTGAGTATCGTGTAATGCCGTTTGGGCTCTGTAATGCCCCTGCACTCTTCCAAGAACTTGTGAACAATATTTCCCTGGACCGTCTCTACTCATGTGTGGTGGTTTAACATAACAACATATTGGTGTTCTCTCCCTCTCTGTACCCACACAGGAGGGATGTTCACCAGGTTTTGCAGAGATTAAGGATGAATTGACTGTAAGCAAAGCTTGAGAAGTGCTTCTTCGAGCAAAACTCTCTTCCACTTCAATGGTATATGATCTCTGAGACCGTTCCTAGGATGAATTTTGAGAAGGCGTAATTCGTCCTGATGGTCTAAAAGCTATCCAGTGGTTGCTCGGATTAGCTGATTATTACTGCCAGTTCATTTCACATTTCTCCTCTCGGACTGCTTCTATTTCTGCCCTGACCAGCAAGAGGGCTGACCCTAAGATATAGACTCCAGAGGCAGTTAACACCTTTGTAGCCATAAACATGCCTTCTCCTACACTCCTGTGATGCATTGACCAGCAATAATAATCAATTCTTAAAGGCAGTGGATGTTTCTTCCTCTGAGGCTGGATCTATTTTTACCCAGAAGTCTCCTATGATGACCAGCGGTTTATTTTCCAAAATCTACTCTGTTTCAGAATGCAACTACTCAGTAGGTGATCGAGAACTGTTGGCCATAAAACTGACTCTTCATTACAGATCTTCCAGTATCGGCAGAGTGCACCGTCATCTCGGTAGTTGTGGATTGCTTCTCTAAGATGGCCCATTCCAATCCATTGTCCGGCTTTCCGTTCGTCCTTGTGCTTGCCAAGAAGTTCATTCAATGTATTTTCCGCCTCATTGGTTTATCTCTCCATATAGTCTTTGATAGAGGTGTCCAATTTACATCTCGTTTCTGGAGGGTTACTTGCAAACTGCTAAATGTCACCTTGGATTTTTCTTTAGCCTACCATTCACAATCTAATGGCCACTTGAGAGAGGGACAACCATATCCTGACCAATCTTTTGCAGCACTTCACCAATGCTCACCACAATTATTGGGCCAAACTTCTGCCTTGGGCTGAAATTTCATACAACAACCATGTGAGTGAATTCTCTGCTAAATCCCCTTTTATGTGGTCTATGGCCAACATTCCAATTATCCATTCTATGTGTCTACTATCACTGACATTCTTGCTACTGAATATCTCATCAAGGGCTTTTCTAAGTTCTGGGAAGACACCAAGAACCCTTTATTGAAGTCCACTAACGGATGAAGAGACACGCAGATGAGAGACGACTGGAGCCACATCTGTGTCATCCTGGGGTAAGGTTTGGCTGTCTTTAAAGTATGTCCATCTTAAGCTATCCTCATATAAACTGGGTCCTTACTTCATCGACCCATTCGAGATTCCCAGACAGATAAATCCCGTAGCTTACAAGCTCAAACTCCAGGCCTCTTTACAGATCCGCTATTCATTTCTCATTTCTCTCCTTAAGTCTGTCATCCTCAGTTCTTTCTTCAAAGATTAAGGTACCACTTCTGCTTCAGTCAGCACTGAAGATGTTTTCCAGGTAGAGAATATTCTGGCTACAACAAAGGTAAGAGGAAAACCCTTTTATCTTGTAGATTGGAAGGGGTTTGGTCCTGAGTAGAGGTTGTGGGAGCCCAGACTGAACATCCATGCCCATCTTCTTCTGGAGAGATTTCTTGTGGGCTTAAAGTAGACAGGGTGTAAAGAGGGGGGTATTGTAGTGCTGGTGTAAATACATGTTTCTCCCTTCCCCTGATAGGGGAGCCGACTCACTCCTGAGTGCCTGTAGTTTTGACATGCCCACCAGAGCCTGCCTGCCTGTAATGCAGGCATGCCCGCCATCACCTGCTTGCCTGTATATCATCTGTTCCCGCCTGCACCTGCCTGTATGTATGTCAGCTGTGGTCACTTGCACCTACCTGCCTGTGTATCAGTTGTGCCCACCAGCACTTGCCTTGCTGTATATCAACAGTGCCCACCTGCATCAGCCGACTTATATTTTTGCCATACCCACCAGCATCTGCTTGCCTGAACCAGCCATACCTGCTTGCAACTGCAGTGACAGTCTGTATACCAGCTGTACCTGTCTATAACTGCCATGTCTCCCAGTAATCCTGCTGTACTTGCCTGTACTTGTCAAGTCATCTAGTTTTTTCCACTCTATTTACCTGCCCCTTTGCGATTCAGCTGCCGTGGGTCCGAGGTCTGTCCTGGAGTAGCATCCATCTGGAGTCAGCTTTGCCCGCCAGCACCTGCCTGCCTGTATTTCTGCCTTGCCCATCAGCACTTGCCTACCTGTACATCTGTCATGCCTGCCTGCATCTGCTTGCCTGTATATTAGTTGTGCCAGCCTGCACCTGCCTGTCAGTATACCACCAATGCACACCAGCACTTGCCCGCCAGTACACTAGTACAACTGCCATGTCTGCCTGCACCTGTCTGCCTGAATATATTCTGAGTTTGCCTGTATATCAGCTGTGCCTGCCTGCATCTACCTGTCTGTATATCAGTCATGCTTACCAACATCTGCCTGACTGTATTTCAGCCATGCCCGCCAGCACTTGCCTGCCTGTATTTCTGTTTTGCCTGCCAGTGCCTGCTTGCTTGCATATCAGCTGTGTCCACCTGCTCCTGCCTGCCTGTAATTCTGCTATGCCCACCAGCACCTGCCTGCCTGTATTTCAGCCATGCTCTCCAGCATGCGCTTGCCTGTATATCAGCTTTGCCTGCCTGACTGTATGTCAGCCATGCCCAATTGCACCTAACTGCCTTTGTATCAGTCATGCCTGCCAGCACCTGCCTGGCTTTATATCAGCTTTTCCCACATGCACCAGCCAGTTTGAATTTTTTCCATACCCATCAGCACCTACTTGACTGTACACTAGCCACATTGGCCAGCACCTGTCATGCCAGTCTGTATACCACCTAAACCTGTTTACACCTGCCATGTCTTCTAGTATTCTTGCTGTGCCTTCCTGTTCTTGTCAAGTCCATCTAGTCTTTTCCGTTCCATCTACTCGCCCCTTTGTGGGTCAGCCAATGTGTCTGAGCTGAGGTCTGTCCTGGAGTAGCAAATGGAGTTAAGTCCAACCCCACCATCAGGGTCTCTAGTGAAAAGTCATGTGTTCTCCTAGTCATGCCCTACAGACTCTCCTTGGATCATAGAACTGTGGTTCTACCACTTCTGTTACAGTTACATTGAGAGAACACCTTTTAAACTATGCTCCTGGCATGGTCTAAACATGCTACCATAACTGGCAGACGCGGTAGTCAACAAGACAATCACAGGTTGCCATGACAACGATCGACAGCCCACAGTGACATCACAAGGTGCCGATCGAGCATAAGAGGGGGTCACTCTCCTAGCCTCCTAAATGCTATAATCTATATTTATAGTGGCATTTAAGGGGATAAACATCCATTGGCAGTGTGGACATTGCTCCAGTCTATGACATCCAGGACCCAGGTATCGCTGAAGATAAGCTCCAGATGGCCATAGGCTGGGCACAGCTCCTATGTCATACACAATCGCCATGACGTATATAGATGCGTCAAAGATCATGAAGGGGTTAATATAGTTTGTTGGATCAATGTAAATAATTCATATGACACAATAAACACATTTAATCCCTTCACGACCTTTGATGTATAAGTACATCAAAGGTCGTGTTTCTGCATTTCATGCAGGCTTAAACAATGAGGCAGCATTTATCTCTGCATATAACAGCAGATTTGATGAGCTATCATGTATCTCTAATAGCCACAAGGGGAGCATAGATCCACCTGAGACTGTTAACCAGTTAAATTCCGCTGTCATTAAACACATGCCTGAAGCTCGTCACAAGTCCTGCCCATCGACCTCCCCATCGCGTAATTGCGGAGCGCCAATGAATTGTCATGAATTTCCTATGAACTGTGGCTCGTGACCTGCATTTCTAGGATATCGTGATTTTTGCTACACACACCAGTTATACCTTACAGTGAACGGAGTAAAGAGTTTGAAAAAAGTTATTATTGAACAGCTGCTGTTTTGTGCACGCCTTTGAAAAATTACAATAGGGCTCAGATCATATACTGTATATCTTGTCCTCTAAATTGAGTTTTTGTCTAAATTTCCATAAAACATGACAATTTCATGATTCACTAAAGTGAGGCAGATAGAGAAATTTTAGAATCTAGCATATTTCTGGCAGCATCCGATCTGTTAAAGCAGGTTAAAAGTTCATTCAACCATGCTTTTATGCACCTTTAAAAAATCATAACTGAACAGAGACCAGATGCAGTCCACAGTAGGGCAGTAGCATAGTGAATAAACCCATCAGGATTTTTGTTTGAATTATGCATTTTGGAGATTTAGACATACACCCTGATGAAAGTGCTCAGTTTAGAGCACAACAGAAATGTGAACCTAGCCTTTAATAAGTATTCTAAAGTTTGGAAGTTACCGTATTTTTAGGACTGTTAGACGCATATTTTCCCCAAAAAAGTTGTGAGGAAAAATGGGGGTGCAACTTATAGTTCAAACGCAGGCTTACCGGGGGGGGTTGCGGCAGAGGTGCGGCGATGCTGAGTCATGGTGGGCTGTACAGCGTGCACCTTAGCAGGGTCCCTTCCTCAGGTGAGGTGACGCCACGGCATGGTGTCCACAGAGAGAAGAGCCGCGTGAATCACGGGTGTCTAGGTGGCAGCGGCAATCTTCCAGAGGCCGCGCGTGCACAGATTGAGTACTCTGCTTCCCGAGGCTTCAGGAAAATGGCCGTGGGAGGCCACGCGTGCGCAGATAGAGATCGCGGCTGCCATTCTCCTGAAGCCGAGTTCACAAATTGAGAGCTCGGCTTCAGGAAAATGGCCACCATGATCTCATCTGCTCATGTGCTGCCATTTTCCTGAAGCCCCGGGAAGCAGAGTACTCAATCTGCGCACGCGTGGCCTCAGGAAGATGGTCGCCACCACCAAGAATCCCGTGATTAACCTGTCTTTGCTGCTCGCCTTGGACACCAGGCCGCGGCGTCATCACACCTGAGGAAGGGGCCCTGTATTAGCATCACCGCACCTCTGCCACACTACTGCAGCAACACCCCATAGACACGAGGCCGCGGCGTCGCCCACCTGAGCAGGAAGGGACCCTGCTTAGGTGCACTCCCCACAGCCTACATCAAACATCAGCACCACCAACACTGGACCGGACTAATCCTGAGGAAGGCACCATGCCTCCTATGACCTGCTGTACCACCACCAGCACTAAGGCAATATACCTTAAATTCGGACAAAAAGACGGACCCCCATCTTATAACAATATTTTTTTCTGCTATTTTCACCCCAAAATTTGGGGTGCGTCTTATGGTCCAGTGCGTCTTATAGTCTGAAAATATGGTATTTCTTATCCTTTGATTTTGTGATACCTTCCTAATAGCTTGAGTGTTTTGAATGTGTTAGAAATGAATTCTGAGCAGAAGCTCCCTCTGGTGGTTACAAACAGTACTGAACCATTCAATGAGGATTGGCAATCAGGAGTTACAGACTGGTCTTATATAAGGGAGGTTCCCTCCCATCATGGTTGCCGGTGATCAATTGTTCTTGTCTCAACTGTGGTTCCTGGTTCACTTGGAAGCTTGCTGAGTTTTGCCTGCATCTTCTGCTATCAGATAAGATATTTTCTGCTTTTATTTTTGTGCTTGCTTTTTGCATTGTTCCCTGCACTTCTGTGGAAGTCAGCCAGGTCCCCTCCGGGGGCTTGTGCTCCTCTCAGTTTATCTGAGCCACTGTTATTTGTTCATTTGCCGTTTCCAGTTTTTTCAGTGGCTGCGGCTTAGTTTTGTGACATCAGAGAACTAATTTAGGTGGTAGAGGTCGTGTGATCTCAGGTGTTTTTGCAATTAGTAGAGTTGGTATTTTTTAGGGTTTTTTGGATTGCAGTAAGTGTCCTTCCTATCCTTTTCTGTCCAGGTAGATTGGGCCCCAACGTTAGCTCATACTATTTTCTGTCTGTGTCTGTATTTCCTCTTGTCTAACCGCCATTACATGTTTGGGGGCTTCCTATGTTCTTTGGGGATCTGCTCCGGGGCAGATAGCTTTCCTCTTTCTATCTTTAGGTGTAGTTAACCTCTCAGGCTGTGACGAGGCGTCTAGGACCAACGTAGGAACGCTCCACGGCTGCCTTTAGTTGTGGTGGTTAGTCAGGGTACTGCAATCCAGTAGATTCCAACCTCTCTGGTGTATTGCCATTTTTGCCTGCTCTCCTCAGCTACCAAATCATAACACTTGGGGTCCTACCACTGAATCCCCACTGATCCCGAGCACCATGTCAATATATGGTTGTCGAGCAAGCATACATACGCTTCATTCATAGAATCAAAGAATCATAAAATGGTAGTGTTGGCAGGAACCTCCTGGACCATCTGTTCCAACCTCCTGCTCAAAGCACGATTCACTAAATCATCCCAGACAGATGTCTGTCCAGCTTCTGTTTGAAGATTTCAATTGAAGGAGAACTCACCACCTCTCGTGTCAGCCTGTTCCACTCATTGATCACCCTAACTTTCAAAACGTTTTTTCTAATATCTAATCTGTGTCTCCTCCCATTCAATTTCATCCCATTGCTTCTAGTCTTTCCTTGTGCAATTCAGAATAAAGATGATACTTCTACAATGTGACAGCCCTTGAGATATTTGTATACTGCTATTAAGTCTCCTCTCAGTCTTCTCTTTTGCAAGCTAAACATTCCCAAATCCTGCAACCGTTCCTTACAGGACATGGTTTGGAGACCGGACACCATTCTGGTCGCTCTTCTCTGAACTTGCTCCAGTTTGTTGATGTCTTTTTAAAATGTGGTGCCCAAAACTGGACACAGTATTCCAGATGAGGTCTGACCAAAGAGGAGTAGAGGGTAATAATAATTTCACATGATCTAGACTGTATGCTTCTGTTAATACATCCTAGAATTGTGTTTGCCTTTTTTGCTGCTGCATCATACTGTGCAGTCTGTGATCTATTAGTAAACCAAAAGTCTTTTTAACATGTGCTGTTGCTTAGCCCTGTTCCTCTCATTCTGTATATACTTTTTCATTTTTTTGCCCAGATGTAGTACTTTGCATTTTTCCCTGTTAAAAACCATTCTATTAGTTGCTGCCCACTGCTCCATTTTATTTATATCTTTTTAAATCCTCTCTCTTCTCTAGTATTAGCTATCACTTCTAGCTTTGTGTCATCATCAAATTTAATCAATTTACCCTCAATTCATTCATCTAAATCATTGATAAAGATGTTGAACAATACAGAGCCCAGGACAGAGCCCTGTGGTACCCCACTTGAGACATTCTTCCAAATGGATGTGCAGCCATTTACGACCACTCTTTGGGTCCAATCACTAAGCCAGTTATGAATCCACCTAACAGTTGCCTTGTCCATTCCATACTTAGTCATTTTTTCAATAAGGATTGTGTGAGATGCTTTGGCAAATGCTTTGCTGAAGTCAAGATATACTATATCTACAGCATTTCCCTTATCCACCAAGTCAGTGATTCTGTCATAGATGGAAATTAAATTAGTCTGACATGACTTACTAGTTACAAACCCAATATGACTCTGTTTTAAACACTTCATTCTTATCCAGGTACTTACATGTTGTTTAATTATTTGTTCAAAGATCTTTCATGGTATGGAAGTCAGACTCACCGTCCTTTAGCTCCCTGGGTCCACCTTCTTCCGATTTTTGAAGATGGGAACAACATTTGCTCTTCTCCAGTCTTTTGGGACTTCTCCGGTTCTCCAACAATTTTCAAAGATTATGAAGAGTGGTTCCAAATTTCCTTCTGCTTAATTCATTCTTAAGTGAGTGCTGATGACCAAACATGTGCAATGCTAGGCTGTCTTCCATTAATGATTAAATTTGTAGTGTGCATGATCGACCACTGCTCCATTCACATTGTTTTATATCTTTTGATTGGTAGGGGTCCTAGTCGTACTATAGAAACTCAAGAACATGCCTTTAAAAGTCATGCTAAATGTTTCTCCTTGTGGAGAATAACATGCCTGACATGCCAATGGAAGTCGACTTTTCGATCATGCAGTGCTCCTCTGGGAAATTAAAAATGAAAATTGTCTATTGAGAGATGAAGAGGACTTGAACTTTAGTATTAACTTTTGGAAATAGCAAACCTAAAAGTCAATATTGACCCTTTAACAAACCTTGCCACATGGCTTACGATAATAGGCAAACCAGAATCTTTATTTGCAGACGTGTTTCAGAGTATTAACCTCCTCAATGCAATGCAAGTGATCTGATTATACTGTATGATGGGCCACTGTCTGTGGTCTAAGAGATAATATCTCTCCTTGTGCAGAGTGAAAAGCCTGACATGTAAAGGGTATGCCACACTAAACAAGATCGCTAACGAGATCGCTAAAATACGTCACTATTTAGCGATCTCGTTAGTGACGCTGTTGTGTGTGGCATGTAGCAACGATGTGGCCCCTGCTGTGATCTCGCTGATCGTTCACTAGAGTTCTGGACCGTATTTTGATCGTTGGCGTCCGGCTGGTGAGCCTATATCGCTGTGTCTGGCACGTTTTGTGAACGATGTGCGCTGTTTTTTACATCGCAAAGTCGTTAAGGAGATCGCTAACCGCTTATGCGTCGTTAACGAGATCGCTAAGTGTGGCAGCTACTAGCGACATTAAAACGATCACAAAAACGATCGCATTAGTATGCGTCGTTATCGTGATCGTTAGCGGGAGCGTTTAGTGTGGCAGTACCTTAAATGTGAACACACTGATAAGCCATGCAAAGCTCCCTTGGGAAATTAAGTATCCAAATTGCGTTTTCAGGGAGCTATCAATTGGAAGTTGCAATCCTTAGAGTCAATATTGACCCTTTCATGAGCCTTGTCACATGACTTAAGATAAAAGCCAAACCAGAATCTCTATTTGCAGACACCTATTTCAGGGTGATGTCCCTCCTCAGACTGGCAAGTGCAATGAAGGAAGAGCTGGAGTATGATGTGCTATATTTACTAAAAGTAAGAAAATATTATGTGTATCAGTCGACAGATAAGGCCATTATAGGTCGACAAACTTTCCATGTCCATTTCAGTGCACGTTGTGGCATGCTTATGCCTGGCTGACTGGCTGGCTGTCTATACAGCAGCAGAATTTCTGCATTCTCGGATCCTGAAAGCTTAATTGTGGACCATTGACTGTTGCACAAATAGTGCTTGACTTCTGGAGGTAAGTAAAACTCTGGGCAACAGGTAGCCAACTCAGGAGTGTTTACATTAACCTGTTTACTACTTATGTCTGGAGATGATCAGATCATTTGAAATTTGACTTTGCTGACTTCAACAAATTTGCCACACAAATTTCACATGAGGCAATGGATGTATCTCAATACTGAAAATGGGAGGAGAGAGGGAGACCACCCACAAGAATAATACATATCATTTTAATAACATCTGTCTTACCTGGTAAGTCTGAAGAAAGAACACAGCTTTGCAATGAATATAACCAGTCTAACGTCCAACTGTACTCCATCGGGAACCATTGATCTATGATTACTCCATGGTGTGCTAACTAAAACTGTAAAAGGTATAATAATCTGCTGGATAAACTAGGATGTAAAGTCATTGCTACTATTTATTTTTGGGAAGCCTACATGGCTGCACAAAATTACGTTAGCCCACACTCTGATGCTTCTTCAGTGTGAAAAATGGTGTGAGGCAAGGTTTTTGATTTTTTTTGTGAATCAAATCTAAAAGTGTTCGTAACAGCAAATTTCAAGGATTTTGACTCTTACTTGATCCTCTGTGGATTAATCTGGTCATCTCTATCAATGACCATGAAATTGCCAGTCTGAATTGATTTCATGACTGGGGACCTTATTCACCTTATATGCTTAGGACATCAAAATGCCCTATCCCAACCCTTCTCTGTTGTGCATGCACAACATATAACATTTATTTTTGGTTATTTAATCTTATTTTATGACCATATTGTTGCACTTTCTTTAGGATATACCATACATATTAGTTGGGCAACCACACTGACCAGCTGCTTGATGAACCAAAGTGCTCAGAAAAACACTGTATCCCTTCCATTGTTTACCAGGCATATAGTAGATTTGTATTTTAGTAGTACTTGTGCCTGATATTTCAATTCATATGTCAGCACAGCTCAGACACAGCTGCATATAAAACTATGGAGCTGTACTGTGTGGAGTAGATTATGCAATGAAAGGACACCAAATATTAAAGTCTTTATAACAGGAAGATCTTAGAGGGTTCACAAAAGATAGAAGTCTTCAATCTACAATTGATAGTCTATTTTACTTTTAAAGAACCAGAAAAAAAAATATTGAACTAAAGTTGTATGGTATCATGAATTTTGAAGATCCAATAGTACAGTCATGGCCAAAAGTTTTGAGAATGACACAAA
>VIAB01003681.1:120799-134622 GCA_009801035.1 Oophaga pumilio
TGTGTGTACACTGCTGTGCAGAATGCTTTTTACACAGCACTAATTCCTTTATTCTTTCTTTCTGCATAGTAACCGAGCGTTCATTTTTTTCCCACACCGTATAGAGCTGTACGCTCCTCACACACTACCGTGTACTGGCTGGTATCACGGACAAATACATGCTGACTATCTGTGTGTGACTCTGGAAATATATACGGAGATTTAAATTTTCCCATACACAGTATACAGCTATCCTCTTCTGATACAGTACCGTTTATCTGCTCTTTGTATTACAGTCAAATCTATACTGAGTAAGCGTTTGCGTGTGACTCCGGAAATATATAAAGTGATTGAAATTTTCCCCTACACCGAATACAGCTGTCCGCTTCTGATACAGTACCGTATAGCTTCTCTTTGTATTACGGTCAAATCCATACTGAGTGAGCGTCTGTGTTTGACTCCAGAAATATATACAGAGATTGAAATTTTCCCCTACACCATATACAACTGTCCACTTCTGATGCAGTACCGTATATCTGCTCTTTGTATTACGGTCAAATACATACTGACTGACTGTCTGTGTGTGACTCAGGAAATATATACGGAGATTTAAATTTTACCCTACACCGTATACAGCTGTCCGCTTCTGATACAGTACCGTATATCAGCTCTTTGTATTACGGTCAAATCTATACTGAGTGAGCGTCTGTGTGTGACTCCGGAAATATAAACGGAGATTTGAAATGTTCCCCTACACTGTATACAGCTGTCCGCTTCTGATACAGTACCATATCTCTGCTATTAGTATTATGATCAAATCCATACTGAGTGAGCGTCTGTGGGTGACTCCGGAAATATATAGGGAGATTTAAATTTTCCCCCACACCATATACAGCTGTACGCTCCTCATACAGTACCATATATCTGCTGGTATTTTTGGTACATTTTCCCAAACATGAGAAAGTAAGGTGGAAGAAGCCGCGGACGTGGGCGGGGGGGGTCAGCTGGTACTGATGGTGGTGGTGGTTCTTCTGCTGGTAGCGCCAAAAGCACAATAGCACCTAAGGCAGGAGGTGTTGAGCCTGCATCATCATCTGGCTCCAGAAGGCCTGGAAGGCTGCCTATTCTGGGAGTAGGTAAACTGCTTTTAAAGCCGGAGCACCAGGAACAGGTTTTGGCTTACATTGCTGAAACAGCGTCCAGCTCTATCGCCTCCTCTTCTGAAGTTTCAAAAAATGCAAGCACTGAGTCGTCAGTGCAGGCTCCTGGTCAGGAACAACACCTTTCCTTGTGTCCTTTACCCCAACCAAAAGTGAGGGATGTGGCAGGCCACACTTCAGATTACTCCCTGGATCTCTTTTCACATACCATGCCTGGGTTATTAAATGAAAACCTGAATTCCTCAGTCCAATATGAATATGACATGGAGTGCACTGATGCACAGCCACTGCTATATGATTCTGCTTGTACATTCATCCAGAGCACTGCATTGCCCTCGCAGTCTACTGAGCCAGATTCTGACTCTGATGAAACTCAGTTGCCCATTCCCGCAAACTGTACCACCTTACATGGTGACACAGAGGAAGGTGCAGATGAAATTGAACAGGAGGTGATGGATGACCCAGTTGTTGACCTGGATTGGCATCCATTGGGAGAAGAGGGTGCCCCTGGCAATAGCTCAGAAGAGGAGGAGGATCTGCAGCAGGCATCGACATCACAGCAGTGGTTATCTGGCAGACCCGTAGCAGTCCAAAAACGTGTTAAAAAAACAAAAAGAGTTGCAGGACAGCTTGGCCAGACGGTCAAATAAGCACAGCGTGCAAGCCCTTAAAAGTTTTCCCATAGTAGGAAGAGTGCAGTGTGGCACCTTTTTGATGAAAATCCTATTGATGAGGCAAAGGTTATCTGTAAGAAGTGCGGAAGGACCTTTAGCCGAGGGAAAAATCTCCGATATTTGAATACCAGTTGCATGCTTAGACATGTAAACACCATGCACTTGCAAGCGTGAACGGACTACAAAACCTCACTGGCTTTGAACGCCTAAATTGCCAAACTGATCTCATTAGAGATGATGCCCTTCTGTTTAATTGAAAGCGCAGCTCATGGCCTACGCTGTCCCACACTATGACCTACCCAGTCTGCACTTCTTTTCTAGAAAAGCCATCCCTGCCCTCCACCTGCATGTGAAAGATGGCATTGTACATGCACTCAAACAATCAGTAAGTGGAAAGGTGCACATCACAACAGATGCATGGGCCAGTAAAAAATGGCCAGGGCCGTTACGTGTTCATCACTGTGCACTGGATTAATGTGCTGGATGCAGTGTCCACAGTTGACAGTGACGGTGGGACAGTGCTGCCTAGCCCACGGTATATGCAACAGTTGACTGTAAGCGTTCGACCCTCCTCCTCCTCCAGAAGCAAAATCTGGTTGACAGAACGCAGTCGCACGAGCACTCCTTCCGCAGCTAATAGTGTTGCACACGAGTTGTCCCACTATCGAACAGCTAGTGGTAAGCATCAGCAGGCTGTTTTAAAGATGATGTCTTTGGGCGACAACAGACACACCGCGGAGGCAATAGCCGACTACTTGCAGCGAGAAACTAAGTCATGGCTGGGCAGTCTACATCTTGTGACATAGGAGAGAGAATGACGTGCACTCAGTAAGTATGTAAGGTGCTGGTGTAAAGGACAAATTGTCCTCAAATATCAAAATTAATGAATACACCGCACTCTAAGAAGAAAATTAGGTTTCAAAGTCTAGTTGACATTTATTTAGTTAACTGATTGTGGCAACAGATAAGGACAAAAAGAAAAGAGCGAATTAACGTTTCGGCTATACTTTAGCCTTTTTCAAAACGTCGCTCAGGAATAGTCCAGTGCCAAAATAGTAAGCAAAGGAAAAGAGGGCCAAGGTTCAGTCCTTATATGGCCAATGTAAGAGGCGTCACTATGTGGAGAGTCAGCTTTATATTGATATGGTCCGTAGGTGCCAAAAAAAGGCTGATCCAATGTATGTGGCTGCGCTCTATCTTGGGATCGTCTGTGGACGCTTGGTGCAGAGTCAATGCGTATGGCAGACGATCCCAAGATAGAGCGCAGCCACATACATTGGATCAGCCTTTTTTTGGCACCTACGGACCATATCAATATAAAGCTGACTCTCCACATAGTGACGCCTCTTACATTGGCCATATAAGGACTGAACCTTGGCCCTCTTTTCCTTTGCTTACTATTTTGGCACTGGACTATTCCTGAGCGACGTTTTGAAAAAGGCTAAAGTATAGCCGAAACGTTAATTTGCGCTTTTCTTTTTGTCCTTATCTGTTGCCACAATCAGTTAACCAAATAAATGTCAACTAGACTTTGAAACCTAATTTTCTTCTTAGAGTGCGGTGTATTCATTAATTTTTACATCTTGTGACAGGCAAGTTAGTCAGTGATAACAGATGTAATTTTGTGGCAGCCATAACCCTGGCAAAACTCAGACACATACCTTGCCTGGCTCACACCTTGAACCTGGTGGTGCAGTGCTTCATAAATAATTATCCGGAGTTAAAAAAGGGAAAAGTAAACTGGCGCTACCAGTAGGGAATGTGGGCAGCTGGCACCTAGACAGTGACTGTTCTTGCACTGTCAAACTAAATAGAAAATAAGCATAAAAGGAAGGTACAGAGCTCCAGATATCCTATAAAGCAAGGACCCAGTAGTACTAGTGGTGAACTAGCATTAGACTGTGGTGATGTACATAAAAAGCTGGAAGCCTGCAATAGGGAGAAAACAAACACTCGTGTACGGTGAATTGCAAGGGATAAACAGAATGTGGACGCTTACCCTGCTTCTGGCTGAATAGCAAATTCCTGTGGGAATAGGTGAAGATTGATGAGTGCAGGACAAGCAGCTAGGTTAATGAAGCGTGCTCTAATGTCCGAGATAGAGATGATGCAATGTGCTAAGCAGAGCCAGCAACGCTCCGGCCGGAAACGTCCTGGATGCTCAGCAGTAAAAAAGCTGACACTTTTCTGAGAGCGTGTGATGTCACTAAGCTGGGCTACGGGGCTTGGCTGAGGCCAAAAAAACAACGCGTTTCGAAGGCAAACGCCCTTCTTCATCTTCTTGCCATAGCCCTGGCAAAACTCAGACACATACCTTGCCTGGCTCACACCTTGAACCTGGTGGTGCAGTGCTTCATAAATAATTATCCAGAGTTACCAGCCCTGCTTCATAAGGTGCGAAGACTGTGCTCGCACATCTATCGCTCGCTTGTAGACTCCAGTTGTATGCAGAGGCTGCAGCGATCGCTCCACCTCCCCAACCACCGCCTAATCATAGACGTTGAAACAAGGTAGAACTCCACCATGCACATGGTTGAGAGGCTGTGTGAACAGAGGCAGGCTGTAACGCATTTGTGGGAGGATACACTGGCAGACAGTTTGAAGGCAGATATCGAGTTGTCGGGTGTGCAGTGGTCAAAGCTGAAAGACCTCTGTAAAGTCCTTTAGGGTTTTGAGGAATGCACACTGCTGGTAAGCGCAGACTATGTCATCATAAGCATGAGCATCCCACTTATGCGTCTGCTCATGCAAACTTTGACGCACATTAGGGATCAGGCGTCTGCAGCGGAGGAGCAGGAGGGAAGCCTTGATGACTGTCAGGCATTGTCTGCTCAGGGAACTGTCCTGGATGAGGTGGAGAAACAAACATGGTGGTAGGAAACACAAGTACCAAAAAGGAAAAAGGCGATACCAGGAATCAATATAGCACCACTATAATGCACAGAAAATTGATGAAAAAAGGCTCAATATAATCATAAATCAAGATATCAAAAGAATAAGGGTAAATGAGCCACAAAATTAAATAAATAATATCAGAATATTATGTGCAAAATATCGTTATAATAAGGTGCCAAAGTGCAAAAAAATATATATATTTTTTTTGGGGATAACCAGGAAATATAAGACACTAATACATACAAAATGCTACTATAAATGTATAGATATTTAGAGATACCAATATATTCTCTAGGGCCAGGACGCAAGACCAAAAAATATGCCAAGAAATATCAAACCATATACAGCTTTCAGACAAAAAATATAGACTCAATGGCCATTAGATCAAGCATTAGTGCATAGTACTGCGGCAAAATATACAGTATATTGGTATATGTCCCAAATATCGGTGAGTGGCTTGACCACCTGAGAAAAACCCTTGATGAATTTTCGATAATAATTGACGAAGCCCAGAAAACGCTGCCGAACTTTGAGGTCTCAGGGCTGTACCCAATCAACAATGGCCTGTGCCTTTCCGGGATCATCTGAAACCCATTGGTAGAAAGGATGAACACCAGAAAGGAAAGCTCCTGGACACAAAACGAACATTTCTAGGGTTTAGAGAACAGAAAATTTCCTTTTAACCTATGCAGAACAGCACGTAAATGACCAAGGAGCCAAAGAAAAGACACAAAACAGCAGGTCAGGGTCCAAGCCAAGTCAAAACCAGGGAGTCAATAAATGAAAGTGGAACACAGAGTCAGGACGGGAAGAGGAGATATACAGACACGGGTTCAGTAAACAAGCAGCAGGACAAATCAGGGCAAACGGAGTCTGCTAAACATGCCTTAGGCAGAAACTATAACTGACACTGCCTGCAGGATGCAGTGGAGATAAAGAGCAAACCAGAAACCAGACTGAGGCTGAGAAAAGTTAACCCCTGACAAGACCAGACAAGTAAAAAGGGAAGACAGGACTCAAAACCCGGTCTGGATCATGACAAGTGGTTTCTGGTTCACGTACTGCGAGAAAGGTTTCAGGATCAGATATGGCAGGTGTGGCTTTCAGTTTGAAGTACATATACAGAACAGACTGGAACAGGTACTGGAACAGCTGTTGGTTCTGGGTCCTGACAACAGCCGTGCATCTAGCAGACTGTCAAAGGTCAATTGTTGCTCAGGCACTTCCCTTCAAGTGGAGTTGCCTTAATGACAAAATGCCTCCCAGATATTGGCTGATGACAAATGGGATTGTGCTCAATGTCTCTTTAAGAGACTGGGAAGAAGGAGCAGAAGCAGGGAGCACAACAGGGTGGCCTGGGTGACGAGTAAATCGGCATCCCTCCCAGAAGAAACGAGCATGGGCATGTCGAGATGTCGACGTTACAGTGTACACAGTGTCTCCGTCTACCTCATTATAGGGAATCTTCTGCTGGCAGTTCTTCATGAATTACATACAGAGATTTGCATGGGAAACCCAGTGTAAGCTTTCAGCATAAAGTTCAGGGCAAATGTGAGCCGAGCCTTACTGCAATCTTTGGGAGGCACAATGAAAAAATCCACAGCAGATTGAAAAATGCTTTTATTTAATTTTTATTCACTTCTACTTGCAGTATACAGTAAGTGATTAGACTACTTTATTCTTCAGGTTGGTGCAATTATAGCAATACCAGATTTGTATTTTTTATGTTTGGCTAATATCATAGACAAGAAAAAAAATGTTTTTTCATCTCCATATCTTCAGAGCTATAATTTTTCTATATATTACCGACAGAGTCATGTGAGGGCTTGTTTTTTGCAAGTCGAGTTCACATTTTTATTGTTACTATTTTTGCCACAGCATTTTTTGATTGCTCTCTTTTTTTGATTTATTTGGAGGCAGAATCAGCAAAATCTTCTGGAATTGTTTTGTTTTTTGTTTTTATGCCATTCACCAAGTGATAAAATTGGTAAGAGGGCTTTATTCTGTATGATTTCAGTAATACCACATTAATATACTTTATTTATATTATGTCATTTTTACATAATAATAACTATTTTATAGAAAAAATAATTGTTTTTGCATCGCTATAGTCTGAGAGCTATAACTTCTTTATTTCTCCACTGACAGCTGTATGGTGGTTTGTTTTTTCAGGAACAAGATTATGTTTTCAGCAATACCATTTGTATTAACATTCAACTTTGTGATCACATTTTATACCACTTCATTTTGGAAGTTTGATAAAAAAAAAAAATTTGCCATGTGTTTTTTATATATTTTTGTATTGAGCTAACTAAAGAGGTTAAAAGGAACCTGTCCGCAGTTTTGTTATATAACAACTAAAACTATGACCTTCCATAAATGATTATATAACTCTCTGACTACCCCTGTATAGCACCCCAAAAACTTTTTTAAGTTCTCCTGATTTGTATGGATATTAGTTCGGTCCAGTCTGATGGGTGTGATTTTGGGCCATCAGGAGGAAGATGGTATAACAAGCCATGCAAAAGATGACTCCATGCGATTATGTTGAGGCATTTTTGACTGTGGTTGAAAGGGTTGCTGAATGGGAGAATCTGCCGCCGGAGCAGTGGGAGGAGATGCTGGTCCCCTATCTAACTGGTGAACCCCAAAATACTTATTATGACTTGGCCTTACAAGTTGCCCAGGAGTATACCAAATTAAAAACTGAGATATTGGTACTCTCAGGAATGACTATGTCTCTCAGAGCACAAAGGGTCCACCACTGGGCGCATTGCGGTGACAAACCCCCTTGCTCCCAAATGTTTGACCTACTACTGCTTCTTGTACAGAAGTGGTTGCAGCCATAGTCCTCGACCCAAGCCCAGATGGTTGAGAGAGTTGCTTTGGACAGATTAATTTACTCCCTTCCTAGGCCAGTGCAGACCTGAGTTGCCCAGGGAGAACCTGAGAATGCAGATGACCTTGATGGCCCAGTGAAAAGGTACCAGGTGGTCAAGAAGTCCTTAAGGAAACCAGGCGGTGTTGCATTCCTGCACTAGGGTACCTAGAAAGAGCTTGGCTCTCAAAAAAAGGGTCATAGAGCCACAACTGGGGGAAGTTCAAAGTCCCAAGGGGTCTCTGATGGGTAGTCAAAGGCCACTGGAAAGGGCTTAATTAGTTGGAGTTGTCACTGTCCAGGGTACATAGCCATCTGTTTTCCTATGTCCACGGAATCAATGGACTGCAACTTGTGCATGCCACAGGTGGGGGTAGTCGACTCTGGAAGCTTGGAAGTCACAGCTGCTCTTATCCCGGTGAGTCGGCAGAAGGATGAAACTGTAATTTTGCACCATCTAGATATTTTTCTGGGACTGTTCTATGAGTTATTTGCCTGTTTTGTGGTTCAATAAAGTATTGCCACACTATTTTACCCTCACCCTGTGTTGTCAGAGTAGTGTTATGCCAACGGTAGAAGGAGAGCTGGCATTCGGTGGGATGAGCCCTGGTCCATGCGGTTTTGGCCAGTGGACTAGAGCACCCACTAACCCCCCATTTCTTCACAGTTGCCATTTTGGGATCTGATTCCGCTCGGCCACCTGGTAAGTCACAAGCGAGTGTGCACACGCGAGTTACAAACTCTGAGATATGACCTTTTGATAAGTTATTATTGCAAATTGATAACATTTATATATTTTACAGTAATATGAATGCAAAACGTGAATAATCTTTTACAATCTCCCTGCACAGTGCATGTATTTTAGGGAGAGGAATCATGGTGACAGATTACATTTAATTTCTATACTAAAATTGTTAGTTCACTACTGAATTTGTTTTATTTTTCATGTGCATCATTTGCTTTTTTGTCCTGTCTTTTATATATTTTTAAGATCAATTCATTTAATCTATTTTATTATTATACTTACATTTTCTTTACAGTGATAATAGTAACCAACACCTAGGATAGACAAAAACATGTATTTTATTAAAATATATAGCATTTAATTGTCAAATTGGAATTCTTAATTCTAAATGTGCACTAGTAGTATATTGAAGAAATGATGGTTTTGCTTTAATACAGAGAGATCCTCAATATAGTATTCTTGTCATTTTCGCTGTACATATTATGTTTAAGTAATATGTACGACATCCATCATCCTACATTTTACTCTTTACAGCTCATAGTCAGTTGAATATTATACATTTTTTAATTCACAGCTTCATTAACAAAAGTCAATGTGGAATGACTTTTTAAGCCATTCCCTTATCTATATGTTCTTGATAATTTTCTGAGAATTTGGAAGAACATCATTGCTTGAAAGGGGACAATGATAGAAAATGTGGTTAGCTTTTATATATAAATCGAAAATGCATCAAGTCATTGCTTCTGGTATTTTGCTGTCGCTATTGTAGAAGCCTAGAAAAGGTGACATATCAGACTTGAAACATATGATGATATGTTTTGTTCTTTTTAATAAATGTGCTCCACGATAGTTTAGGATTTTCACATCTCATTGCACAGCGGATTTTTCAAATGGATTTTCCATTTTGCACATCAGCAGATTATCTACAGGGCATATTAACGGTTGTAATGGCTTCCTCATATACAGTATGTCTTTCTAAGTATTTTTGAAGAACAAAGCAAAATGAAAAATTCAATCCATTACAGAAACTTTATAGCATTTTATCTTTTTCATATAACTCTACAATAGATGATTATATTAGATGCATAGCTCAATGACCTAATGACTTCTAGATGGGCCACACGAATTACAATATAATATTGTTAAGATAATGAAAGGAAAGTATGAAATATCTTAAGCTGACCATACACATGAGATGCTTATCTGAATACATTGGGATATCAAGCTAAATTTGGTTAACATGTATCAAAGATTAAAGCATATTATATTGTATCATAGTTTCATAGTTTGTTAAGGTTGAAAATAGACACATAGGACAATTAGGCTAATTCCCTGGATCAATGTCCCATCACAGAAGCTAGCACCCATAACTTGTAATTATATTTTATGACAAAGACATCCAGGCCCTCCTTGCACTTTTGTAATGAATCAACCATTACACCATCACGTGAGAGAGTTCCATAGTCACACTACTCTTACAGTAAAGAAAGCCATTTGTGATTGTGATTGACCTTCTTTTCTCTTGACATAAAGTAAGCCCCAATGTCATTTTTACAAATCTAGGTGTAAAAAGAACATTAGATATCATACTTTTGAACACCAAGTCACAGTAACAATTCAGTACAGGATGCAACAGAGACCCATGATAAAGGTGAGGGCAGCACAAATGCAAAATTCTGATAAAACAACTATTCAAAATCCTACCATTCAAGGAGGTGGTGGTTGCTTTATATTATAGATGCACACTCTCATAAATATAATTGTAAAATCTAAAAGCCATTTCATAGCTCATAGTGAATAAAAAAGCAGGGCTATTGACCTCCCGATGAGCCCGGTGCAAGGGGACCCCCTGATGTGAACAGGTAATTAAAGAGGATTATCTGATGGATCGCAGACCTGGCAGGGCTGGCAGATTAATTTTGGGATACAATAGATTTATGGCCGGTAGAGATAACCTAACACCTTTAGCATATATTATTTTGGACTCCTTTGTTTTATTCCAGGTATGAATATTTGGGTTTTATGAACAGCAAGGCTCCTATAGTTATGAAGGACAAAATTTTAATGCAGTGACATAGTGGAAAACGTAATGCATTTTCTTACGTCATTGGATGGTTGCGATAATACCTCCAAATGAATATCATCGAGATGAATGATGTTATCCATGCCATGTCTCCTGTCAATAGAAAGGTAAAATCGTGTTAGGAAACGATTAGGAAATGTGGTCAAAAACTACATTTGAGGCATATGGAAAAGCTCAGAAGGGAGGTAGTGCCATATTACAGTGCAAGTATTGCTGCACTGTTTTGAGGGTGCCATGTCACATTGGCAAAGCCCCTGAGGTGCCAGAGGAGCAAAACCACCCATAAGTGACCCAATTTTACAAACTAAACCTCTCAATTAATTCATCTAAGGGTACAGTGATCATCTTGACACCACAGGTGTGTCACATAATTTTATACTATTTGGCAGTGAATAAAAAATAATTTACATTTGTACCACCAAAATTGTATGATAGACCCAAATTTTTCATTTTCATTCTGGGAAAACTGTAAAAATGACACCAAAATATGTCCCACAATTTCTTCTGAATGTAGAAATACCTCATATGTGGCTGTACAGTAATTCTTAACCATACGGATTTTCCTACAGTAGTTTGCGGACTCCATATACAGAGCCACTAAGTACTAGAAAAGCAGAATCCCCCCTCAAGTGACCCCATTTTGGAAATTATATATCTTTGGAAATTTATCTACAGGTCTAGTGACTATTTTGAATTTAACTAAGGGTGCAGTTATCATATTGAAACAACAATTTTGTCACACAATGCTATGCCGCTGAGCAGTGAAGAAAAAATAATTACATTTTTCCACAAAAAAAATGTTGTTTTAGCCCCAAATTTTACATTTGCACACAGGAAATAGGTAAAAATGGCAACAAAATTTGTGACACAATTTCTTCTGTACATGCCAATACCCCATATGTGGCAATACAGTACTACTTTGCCACACGACGAGACTCGGGAGGGAAAGAGCACTATTTGGCTCTTGGAGTCAAAAATTGGATGCTGAAAATTGCAAACTGCTGTTGTAGTAACCTGTACACTGTAATGACCACAACATTGCAGTCACCAGGATGTTATGCTCACTCCGTTCTTGTGGAGTCATGCACCTGTAGTTTAGGCTGGCCCTATTCACTACAAAAATACCAAGCGTGTGGGCACCTTTTGTGGTTTAGACACACTGGAGCTCACAAGGAAGGGGGGCATTTGGTTTGAGAGCCAGAATTTGCTGAATTTCTTTTGGAGGGTGAGGGTCATTTTGCTTTTCCAGAGCCTTTTTACTACTACCAGTAATGTGGAAACCCCCTATATTTCTATTGACAGATGACAGTCCTGAATGGGGACTTCCTTTTTTAGTGGATTGAGTTGAAGCTTTTATTGGGAACATTTTACATAACATTTGGGATCACATTTCTCCGATGCGCTACGCTGAGTACTTACTTTGTGGTTTCTATCTAAATCTCTGAGTGACATTATTCAGATAAAACCCCGAGGGATCCATTTACTATAATGAGTCAGCAGAGTTACCCTGAACTCCATATGGCCTCTGATCAGTGGTGTCCTTCTTTTCAGAGGTGCACAAAACTGTGGCCGACAGCACTTTTATGCAGTCCTAAAAATACGGACATCGCTTGATCAAAGGTCCTATGGTGTGTCCACAGTGACTCCATCTGCCTCATTCTAGGATATCTTCTGCCAGATGTTCTGCCTGAATTATGTATTTCAGAGATTTACAAGTTAAAACTGGTGTTAACGCTGAGCGCAGAGCATTGGATAAATGTGAGCCGAGCCTGTCATGTGTGCATCGCCACGAAGATCGTCGCGGTTGCACATTCTGTCTTCTCACAGCTGAGTTGCTGTTTCTTTGTGTTTGGTAGTGAGGGAGTTAATTCTGTCTGTGCTCGGTGCTGGGACTGGGTGCAGTTTCTCCCGGCTGCAATTGATTATTTGTTGATTGGTTTCCTTTAAATCCCTGGTTGTCTGCTTTGGCAGTTGCCAGTGAAATTCTTCATGCAGACCACAGATAGGATTGAATCTGTATAGACTTAAGTTAAAGAGCTCCTTAGTTGTTTTAAGCTAACCTTGCTTAGAGTTTTATATCCCAGACCATTTATGTTCCTTCTGTGTTTGAGTGTGTATGCAAGTCAGTGTTTTCTCCAGTCTGTCTTATATGTCTAATCTGTGTATTTAGCAGAGATCAGCCCATATCCCTTTGGTGGTAATCAGGATCCTTCTTAGGACTGATTACAGGGTTCAGGGACTGATAGGAGACAGGGTTAGGCTGGAGACTTGGACCTCTGAACCATTATCAGTACCTCCAAGGTGAGGGATTAGTTAGGACCCCAGTTTAGGGTCAGGTTAGACCCCGGTCCTCCTCTTTCCTGTGACAGCGTATCAAGTCCTCAAGATTAACCCTGAGTTCAACGGATATCGTGTCAGGTAAATCTATTCTATATTTACATGCTGATGTTGCTAAACTATATGTTGTATAGAGTGTTGTTCCTGTAAGAATAGTTTACTGACATCGTACACATATCATTAGACAGCGTGACAGAGCCTTACTGTGATCTTGTGAGGCAAAATGAGCAAATCAACGGTAGGTGAAGAATTAGTTTTATTAATTATTCTACGCCATTCCTCATGTGGTATAAGTGATTAGGCAACTTTATTCTTCGGGTCGGTGTGATTACAGCGATACCAGATTTTATCGGGTTTTTATGTTTTGCTGCAGTCACACACTAAAAAACGCTTTTTATTGGAAAAACAAATTTTGAGAGCTATAATTTTTCCATATTTCAGCTGACAGAGTCATATGTTTTTTTTGTGTGACGAGCTAACATTTTTATTGGTAACATTTTTGGGCACATGACATTTTTTGATCGCTTTCTATTCTGAATTTTGGGAGGAAGAAAGAAGAAAAAACAGTAATTTGTTTATTTTTTTCTTTTTATCTCGTTCTGCGTATGGTAAAAATGATAAGGCAGCTTTATTCTTTGGTCAGTACGATTACAGCGATAGTCCATTTATATTGTTTTTTTATGCTTTGTTGTTTATATTTTATATTTTTGGTGATTATAATTTATAGAAAAAAGAATTATTTTTGTATCGCTTTATTCAGAGAGCAATAACTTTTTATTCTTCTGCTTTTAGAGCTGTATGGTGGCTTGTGTTTTGCAGGTCAAGATGACGTTTTCAGCAGTACCATTTTTATTTACATTTGTCTTTTTGATCGCGTGCTATTGCACTTTTTATTCAACTATATGATGATAAAGCATTGCTTTTTTCTCTTGTTTTTTATTTATTTTTTATGGTGTTCACTGAATGTGTTAACTAGTGGGACAGTTTTATAGACTGTGTCGTTACGGACACGGCAATAACAAATATGAGTACTTTTTCTGTTTATTTTTTTACATAAATAAATGTATTTATT
>VIAB01003681.1:135178-149427 GCA_009801035.1 Oophaga pumilio
GTTGGGAAGGGGTTAATTATAACTGGGACATAACTGTACGTGTAGCAATTAAAACACTTCTAGCTCTTTTGTTTTTCTGCCTTGTCTTTTGTTTGGCAATCATAGTTGCAGTTGGGGACATATGCTACAAATGGCAGAAGAAGGTGGCTCTTGCTGCAGTCTTTGCAATGAGACAGATTGACCCCTCTGACAAAGTTAGCAAATGATCGCTGAGCTGATGCAAAAGGATGTGGAGCAAGTCCGTCACCCAATCCCTGATGAAACAGAGGCAAGTCAAGGCTTGGGGGATCACTGCTGCAGACGTCCAACCTACGGATGCAAGCCACATCCACAACCTGGGTAACGTGGACCACCACCTCCAGCTGGTCCTACTGCAACTTGACACAGATGATCAGGAAGACTGACTGGAGCTGATTCAGATTTTTAAGGGGATTTGCAAACCCCTGCAGATAGTAGTGCTTGCACAATGACCAGTGGGTTCAATACTAAACCAAAGGGCTAAGAGGCATAAGTGTGGAGGTGTTCTTCACTCTTCCTTGAGAACAAGATAAAAACTATGAGGTCGATCAAACAAGAACTGATAAGGAAATATACGTATGCCACTCTGGAGAAGGAGTGTGTTATCATAATGTGGGCCTTGCGGAAGCTTCAGTCTTATTTATACAGCTGCAGCTTCATCATAGTGACTGATCACAACCCTCTCAGCTGGTTGCTTCGGATGGCCAGCGACAATGATAAACTTGATTTTACAGCAGTATTATTTTACCATTCACCAAAAGAAGGGTAGTGAACATGGCGATGTTGACAGGCTGTCCTGCCAAGGGGATGCCAGGGTGATAGGCCATCTCTAAAATGGGGAAGTGTTATAGATGTAATTGTAAAATCTATAAGCCAATTCTTAGTTGACAGTGAATATTGAAGCAAGGCTATGAACTTCAGATGATGCTGGGGCAAGGGGACCCCCTAATATGAACAGTTAATTAAAGAGGATTACTGATGTATCGCAGACCAGGCAAGGCTGACAGAGGAATTTTGTGATACAGCAGATTATTGACTGGTAGAGATGTCCTATCACCTCTAGTCTCAGCTTGAACAGAAAGGCAAGCAGTTTAGCTTTAGCTCCTTTGTTTTATTGCATGTATGATTATTTTTTTAATGAACAGCATGAGCAGTTATGAAGGACATATTTTCAACATTGTGACAATGTGGTGAATGTAACGTATTGTCTTACATCACTGGACGGTTGCGGCAACACCTTTGACTTAATATTGATCAGATGGTTGATGCTGTTCATGCCATGTCTCCTCTCTATAAAAAAGTATAATAGTGATAGGAAACATGACAGTAATATCTACTGCCTGGGACCTCCATTTGTGGAAGTTGGGGATCCTGTAATTTCTAAAATAACTAGCCACAACCCTAACCACCCATGTTATGAGTCACTGGAGGAAATGTATTCGCTGTGACTTGTGTTAATAAAAACAAATACCGAACTATGATCAGTGTCATTCCTGGGAGACATACTGTGCTTTGGTTCAGTATCATTACCAGAAAAGCAAAATGCTCCCCTTCATAAAAGACAGAGCCAACTATGCAACATAAGGTTTAGTACATTTATTCTGTTTATCCTTTTCATTTTATGTAATTGTATACTGTTTTGTCCATTTTGTAACATTTTGTACATTTTTGTAAACAATACCTACTTTTGGATTAAATAAATAAAAATGTAACACGGCAATACTGAAGTAATACACTATCTGCAAGGGGTGTCCAATCGGCCTGTATAAATGATTGGTGGTGGCAGTTAGTTCCTTTTGTTATTGTGGTGTTTGGCAGTGACCATACAGGGGGAACATATATATTTATATGTATTGTGACAGTGTCACTGGTGCCGTATGCGAGGGGAGATATGTGTCACAAAGGTTGCTTTCCTGAATGAGGTGAAAGCCATAAGTGTTGCTCCTGCATTACATGTGCTGATAGCAATCCAGTCACTATATGAGCCTGGATCTCATGGTGGGTAGGTCAGAGATGGGCGTGACTCGTACCACCATATCTCCAACTCTAGGATGTGGCTAGAGGGAGTTAAATGTCCAGCCAGTTTATTTTTCTATGTCTGTGTGGAGGAGAGGACCTGCAGCTCCTGCAAGAGTTGCTATATGTGTTGTCCCAGAGGCACTGAAGAGGACATTATATGAACTTTTTATTTTCATTTGAGCCAGAAAGGCTGTTTTTCTGTTACCAGTTTGGGTTTTTGGTTTATGATGCAATAACCCACCAAGAGACTTTAACCACACGTGTGCCTGTGTCAATGTCGAGGAGCAGTTAAATGAACCGACTTTCCACAGTATATATACAGGTGATTCTCATAAAATCAGAATATCACCAAAAAGTTAATTTATTTCAGTTCTTTAATACAAAAAGTGAAACTTAAATATGTAGAGTCATTACAAACAGAGTGATCTATTTCAAGTGTTTATTTCTGTTTATGTTGATGATTATGGCTTATAGCCAATGAAAACCCAAAAGTCATTATCTCAGTAAATTAGAATAATTAACAAAAAAACATCTGCAAAGGCTTCCTGAGCATTTAAAAAGGTC
This sequence comes from Oophaga pumilio, assembly GCA_009801035.1. Classification (NCBI taxonomy): domain Eukaryota; kingdom Metazoa; phylum Chordata; class Amphibia; order Anura; family Dendrobatidae; genus Oophaga; species Oophaga pumilio. Next base: position 137,780 of record VIAB01003681.1, read on the forward strand.
CCTTAGTCTGTTTCAGCAGGCTTCACAATTAGGAGGAAGACTGCTGACTTGACAGATTTCCAGAAGACAGTCATTGACACACTCCACAAGGAGGGTAAGCCACAAAAGTTCATTGTTAAAAAGCTGGCTGTTCACAGAGTGTTATATCCAAGCATATTAATACAAAGATGAGTGGAAGGAAAAAGTGTGGTAGAAAAAGTTGCACAAGCAACTGGGATAACCGCAGCCTTGAAAGGATTTTTAAGAAAAGGCCATTCAAAAATTTGGGGGAGATTCAGAAGAAATGCTGCTGAAGTCATTTCTTCAAGAACCACCACACTCAATCGTATCCAGGACATGGGCTACAAGTGTCACATTCCTTGTGTCAAGCCACTCATGACCAATAGACAACGCCAGAAGCGTCTCAACTGGGCCAAGAACAAAAAGAACTGGACTGTTGCTCAGTGGTCCAAGGTGTTGTTTTCAGATGAAAGTAAATTTTGCATTTCTGTCACGATTCGACTGGCGAGTGACCTGGGACCAGGGGCACCTTTCCTGGCCCCAATACTAGGGGTCGCCCTAGCTCGCCCTCTTCCCCGGGATACTTCAGATGGTGAGGACACTGTGGCCTCCGCCCTTGCCCTATCTCCTAGAATAGCCCTTCATCTATCCACTTCTCCCAAGAGAGGCGCTACTGTTCATGGCAGTACACCAACCCTAGAGGGTATCAAAGACAAGGGTAAAATGAAAACTCCACACACACAAAACATACACTCAAATATATCAGAGGTATTTACCAGGCTGTGTAGGAAAGGGGAAGAAAGCAAAACAGAAAAAGATAAGGAATTTCCAAGCGTACAAACCAGACAACAGTCACTAATAATCTTCTCCAGCTCTCCTTCACAAAACCGACTTCTACCACTCTAATATCATGCACTAATGCTAACTTTGATGATGACTTGGTAATTGAGCCCAGATTTTATAGGGAAAAAGAGTGGCTATCCAAGCACAGTTGAATGTAGGAGTTTTCCAACATGGCCAGTTAACCCCTGTTCTGCTGGACGAAATAAACACCATAAACTATGTTATAGTGGCGCTTGTATATGCACCTAGTAAACCACTGAAAATTAGGGTCTAAAACCATATAGACCAAAAAGAGAAATATATGAAGAATAAATAAAATAATTTGCGCTGGTTACACGTGCTGCATCTCAATTACAATAAATTGTTAAAGTTACATAATACAATGGTTACATAAAAAAATTATTGGCTTCTAAATACCCTTAAAATGGGAGTGAGGTAAGAAGTGTTTTTACCTTAAGATTCTTGTTGAAATTCCGGTCTGCAACGTGCACATGGTGCAAATAGTCCAATAATGCTGTTCCCCAAAGGTGAGCCAAATGCAAAAGCTGTTGAAATAAGCAGCCATGGCTTCGGCTGTAGTCTTAGAAGAGATAAAAGTTTTGTCACGGCCGGTGACAGGCGTTTGGCATCAGTGTCCGGCGGTACTGATGCAGGTGTGTGAATGCCTACAGGACCTTCAGGACCTGCGTGACATCTTCAGTCAAGTGACACTGGTGGTCATGTGGTATACTCCGGTTGTATACGGCAAGCATACATGACCAATTCCTACTCGTTTTGGAAGGAAACCGAACGATTTCCAAAACACGTAGGAGTCTATTAAAGGGAACCGGTCATGTTCTCAAGTGCTATTAAACTACAGGTATGGGGTTAATATGCAGGTTAATATTATTCTTTATTCTATTGGTATCTAACATCCTCACTGAAAGTGGTATAGTTTTCAAAATGTCTTCATTTGTCACTTGTTTCCAAAATTCTACCACCTCTTAGCCTATGCAAATTTGGCGTAAAACATAAAAACAAAATTTACTGCAAACTTTTTAAATTCCTGTTACATTTACAAACCTCAAAATATGAAAAAATGTAAAAAAGTTGTAAAATAATTGTTGTAAAAATTAAGATAACATGTTTATGTTCATTTATTAACAAATTTGCATAGTTTGCACTGTTAGGTGCCAGGATTTTCCTGCTGCATAGGGTAGATCCCAGGCTGTGTCATCTTCTGCAGTCTCCCATTCAGCTTCAGCGGATGCTGCTCAGCAAAGATGTCGGTCCCAGCATCTTGCTCAGACTTGTGTTGTTTGCTTTGTACCTGCTGGCTCTCCAGCCAAAGCTATAGTAACGAGCAATGGGCAGCGGCGAACAGACGATTCTGAGCCTAAGTCCAGAAATCACTCTACTGAGCATGCTCGTGAGGCGACCTCTCATTGGTGGTCAGTTGTCAGCTGCTCAGGTGACGTGGCAGTTCCGGATTGGTCCACGAGCAAGGTCCTGTCAGACTGGACTTGAACAGGAACGTATAAAAGGCCCTCTAGAGTGCGCGTCAGCACGCTAAGATAACGTGTTTGGTGTGTTGATGGAAGCATTACCACCCTGTGTGCAAGTGTCTTGCTACTAGCTTTGAGAGCGTGTTTAGACAGGCAGTGTAGGGTGGGAATTCTTGCTTGAGCTTAGCACCTGCACCTGGCAACTATGTCTCATGTGCAAGTTACACAGACCATGTGACAGGGCAGGCTCAATCACCATCACAGTGGGGGTTGAGTATTAGGGACCCCAACTAGTATCTTTCCTACTATGCTTCTTTGATGTTTAATAGAGCATAACTTATAGTGCTCTCTGTTTATGTGCTGCCTCTGTGGAGTTATAGAGTCAGGTACTTAGCATTCTGTTTACACCGAGTGATGTTTAACTCGGTGTGATTATGGTGCTTGCTCACAGCTACGTTCCGCCATTGTTTCCTAGCTGCGGATCCTTCATTAACGTACGGTGAACCCCTGGTTGCGATCGCACCTTATCATAATTTATAATTGGTGCGATCCACAAACCCTAACAGTATCTTAGCGCCAGGGTCTGGCTAGCAATGGTGGAGGAGCAGCAGCTACCACAGAATATCCAGTAGCTGGAAAGAAGGTTGTCTGCATTAGAACGCGCAACTTCAGCTGTGGATCAATCAGCAGTAGCGGTGCAGGCAGCCAGTGATGCCACTACCAGTGTTTCAGCTGCGATTCCTGTCCTGCTCTTTCCACACTTCCCACTCCCCAATAATTTTCTGGGGATAGCAAGGCTTGCAGGGGTTTCATGACCCAGTGCTCGATCCAGCTGGAACTACTGAGTTCACGTTTCTCAACTCGACGGGCCAAAGTGGGTTTTGTGGTCTCTCTTTTGATGGTCAGGGCATTGGAGTGGGTGACGCCGTTATGGGAATGTAGGGACCTGGTGGCTCAGAGCGCCTCTCATTTTTTGAGCGCTCTAAAAGAGGTCTTTCTTGGGCCGTAGGCTACCCATGACGTCGCATTCCAACTTCTGGCCTTGACCCAGGGCTCAATTTTGACCAGCCAGTTTGCTGTACGGTTTCGGACATTAGCTTCCGAGCTGGAGTGGCCAGAATAGGTCTTGATCCCGCTGTTCTGGAGGAGTCTTGCATACCATTTTAAGGATTCTCTGGCCACTAGGGAGATCCCAACTACACTGGAGGATTTAATATCTATATCCACTCGTATAGACCTTCGGTATGCCGAACGAAGGTTGGAACGAGTACAGTGTAGGCAAAGGATTCAGGTGGCACCTAACTTTACCAATCCTTTAGGGTCTCTGACTTGGACTAACGTACTGAGAAAACCTCTGGAGGGTCATCAGACAGAGGCTAAATCCCATCCCGTACGTCCATCTCCAGTTTGTCAGGTTTCTGGGTAGGCTGGTCATGTCACCCACAGGTGCCACAAGCATCAAGGAGAACGTCCATCTCTAGCAGTTAATGGAGGAGGCGCTCCAAATTCATCAGAGGTGTCCTCCAAATTAACATTAAAGGCGACACTGTCCTATGGATCGACCTCACTCATTGCAGAGGCCTGCGTGACTCAAGGGCAGAGGGTAATTTCATGTCCTCTTCCTTCACCCAACGTTACGCAGTACCCCTAGTGATACTTTCTAAGCCCGTTACCATCCGAGTGGTTAAAGGCTCTGCGCTACCCTATCAAATCACCTATCAGACCATTCCTATTACCCTCGAGTTTTCTCCAAAACACCAGGAGTTAATCTCTTTTCTGGCCATCCCCGAGGGTATTGATGAGATTTTGCTGGGTATGCCTTGGTTGCATCACCATTCAATCCATATTGATTGGGCTACTGGGAGTATACGGGGATGGAGTAGGTCATGCAAGGGACAGTGTCTCAAGGCCCAAGTCCTGGTTGAGTCGTCCGAGTTTCCAGCAGATCTAATCTTGCTTCCCAAGCACTACTGGCAGTATGCGGACGTGTTCTTTAAAAAGAGCACAGAGACTCTTCCTCCTCATCATCCCTATAATTGCCTGATTGACCTCAAACCGGGGCAGAGCCCACTCGCGGACGTGTTTACCCTTTGTCACTCCCGGAGACTGAAGCGATGTCAGAGTATATTTAGGAGAATCTGGGGAGAGGATTTATTAGGAAGTCAGTGTCTGCTGCTGGAGCTGGGTTCTTCTTCTTTCAAAATAAGAATAGGGAACTCCGTCCTAAAAAGATTATAGGGGTCTGAATGCCATCACAATTAAAAATAAATATTCTCTGCCACTTATCTCTGAGCTGTTCGACAGACTGCGGGCTGCGAGGATATTTACCAAATTAGATCTGCATGGCGCCTATAATCTAATTTGTATTCGAGAGGGTGATGAATAGAAGACTGCCTTTAACCCTCAGGACAGGCATTACAAATACTTGTCGATGCTATTCGATCTCTGTAATGCCCCTACTTTCTTTCAGGACTTTGTCAATGATATCTTCAGGAGATGTTATCCACTTCGGTAGTCATCTATTTGGATGACATCCCTATATTCTCTCTCGATCTGGATACTCATCATGGAGATGTTGCCAGAGTTTTTGAACTCTTGCGTACCAACTCTCTCTATGCCAAACTTGAGAAGTGTGCCTTTGAGCAGGAGTCCCTACCATTCCTTGGCAATATCATCTCAGCAAAGGGTTTGGCTATGGATCCTGCCAAGATGGAATCGGTGTTGAATGGGCAAGAGGCACATTCCCTTAAAGCGGTGCAGCGCTTTATGGGATTCATTAACTACTACCGCCAGTTCATTCCCCACTTTTCTACTCTGGTGGCTCCATTGGTAGTTCTCTCCAAGAAGGGAGCTAACCCTAAGTTATGGTCTAAGGAGGTCTCTGAGGTCTTTGTCTCTTTAAAGTCCCATTTCGCTGGGGCCCTTGTGTTACATCGGCCTGATGTGGATAAGCTGTTTATTCTGGAAGTGGATGCCTCTTCTGTTGGTGCGCAGGCTGTGTTATACCAGAAGGATGCTAACGGTCAGAAACGGCCCTACTTCTTCTTCTCTAAGTCCTTCTCACTGGCAGAGAAGAATTATTCCATCGGGGACAGGGAGCTACTGGCCATGAAGTTGGCCTTCTTTGAATGGAGATATCTCTTGGAGGGAGCTCAGAATTCCTTCCCAGTGTTCACAGACCAAAAGAATATGCTCTATCTGCAAAAAGCCCAACGGTTAAATTCTTGCCAGGCCAGGTGGTTTCTATTCTTCTCCTTATTTAAGTTTACCATACATTTTCTATCTGGGGAGAAGAATTTACGGGCTGATGCCTTGTCCTATTCCGTCGTCTCTTCCAAAAAATAGGATGAGCCACAGCTAATTGTTCCCTTGGAGAGTCTGCGAACGGTGGCTCCTGTTTCGCTTGAGTCGGTGTCTCCGGGCAGGACTCTTGTACCACTGAACCTATGGGTGGAGGTCCTCTCTTGTGCTCACACATCTGAGTTAGGTGGGCACTTCAGGACCAAGAGGACTACTGAGCTTCTGAAGAGGTCATATTGGTGGCCGAGGATGGCACATGACATTAGGGACTATGTTCAGGCCTGTGTGTGTTGTTCCAAGAACCGGCCTTCCCGGCAGAGACCCGGGGGCTTGTTACATCCCCTGCCGGTGGCAGATAGGCCCTGGGAAAAGATTGGGATGGACTTCACTGTGAGCTTGCCCAAGTCTCATAACAATACTGTCAACTGGGTAGTCACCAATCATTTCTCTAAGATGGTACATCTAGTTCTCCTTCACGCGTACAGTCAGCATGGGCTGTGGCCTTACTTTTCTTGAAGCATGTCTTCCATCTCCACGGGATGCCTGATAAAATAGTCAGTGACCGGGTTCCCCAGTTCACTTCTTGGTTCCGGAGAGAGCTCTTTCGGCTGCTCAGTATTGAGCTTAAACTCTGTTCAGCATATCATCCCGAGACGTACGGATTGGTGGAGAGGGCCAATCAGACTCTGGTCACGTACTTAAGGCACTTTTTCTCTGCCAGGCATGATGACTGGGCATCCTTACTAACATGAACAAATCATGAGGAACACACTTAGCATTAATACAGATGAGAAACACTATATAACAGTATCGTGTGACAATACATGGATCAACATAAATGGGAAAATCGCTAAAATTATTGGAAAACCAAGAAAAAAGTACGATTAATTATCCCAGAACGATTCATATTAAATTGAAAAAGTCAATACTTTGATAGGCATCAGGAAATAAGAAGGAGGGATCACCACCAAATACGCACATGTGCAAAAATAAGGCGCACTGTGGACATATACACATAAATTAGCACATATAAAAATATAGTGCAAATTGCACATTCCCTATTCACCTTCACAGTGATGTTGAACAAGATATACATAAACCAACTGCCCAAAAGAAATCATGGGTCATAATAAATAAATATAATACCTTTTCGGGAATTGGCAGGGAGTCCAACAGCATGCACCCACCCCAACGCGCATTTCAGCAGGAATGCCTTTGCCAAGGTGTGCAGGAAGGAAAGTGAAGGTATAAAAGCACACCATCCACCAATCAGAGTATGGAACACACATGTGATCAACTATATAATGTATAATGCAATGATGCACCCATGTCCATTTCAGATGATGACCCTTATTGCCATGGAAACTAGGGTAAATAGTAGTTCACAGAGAATAAGATGGCCATCATATTAGTATTAGGCACTTCACATCATCAATCCACCCAAATAAATATGCGCTTTATATGTAATCCATTTGTCATTACAATTATACATAAATCAGCACCACAGTGTGTAATATTAGCGAAAACGTTGGCAGCACTGCTGACTGGCACAAATAGGTTGACATCACATCTGGTCACATGACTGGACTCAATTCCAAATCAGTCACCCAGCGTGTGATACCAGTGCATGCGCAGACAGCGACGCTAGTCTGCACACATGAATAACATCACATCCAGTCACATGACCGGACATTATCCAGCCACACTGCGTCCTCTGTTGATGATGCATGTGCCACCATAGCAACCAAGATGCACGGCTGCATCAGCATCAAAATGATGCCGAGGACAACAGAGCAAACCAAAGTCCCAGCGCGCATGCGTGCCAGCAGAAGCTGAAAAAAATCTCATTTGCGCAGTCTACAAATTAGGAATATAACGCACATATTAGCAAGGCCCAAGAATGTTAAAAGGCACAGTAATGTATCGTGACTTATATACAGTGCCTTGCGAAAGTTTTCGGCCCCCTGGAACTTTTCAACCTTTTCCCACATATCATGCTTCAAACATAAAGATACCAAATGTAAATTTTTGGTGAAGAATCAACAAGTGGGATACAATTGTGAAGTTGAACGAAATTTATTGGTTATTTTAAATTTTTGTGGAAATACAAAAACTGAAAAGTGGGGCATGCATTATTATTCAGCCCCTTTACTTTCAGTGCAGCAAACTTACTCCAGAAGTTCATTGTGGATATCTGAATGATCCAATGTTGTCCTAAATGACAGCTGATGATAAATATAATCCACCTGTGTGTAATCAAGTCTCCATATAAATGCACCTGCTCTGTGATAGTCTCAGGGTTCTGTTTGAAGCACAGAGAGCTTCATGAAGACCAAGGAACACAACAAGCAGGTCCATGATACTGTTGTGGAGATGTTTAAAGCCAGATTTGGATACAAAATGATTTCCAAAACTTTAAACATCCCAAGGAGCACTGTGCAAGCGATCATATTGAAATGGAAGGAGTATCATACCACTGTAAATCTACCAAGACCCGGCAGTCCCTCTAAATTTTCATCTCAAACAAGGAGATGAATGATCAGAGATGCAGCCAAGAGTCCCATGATCACTCTGGATGAACTGCAGAGATCTACAGCTGAGGTGGGACAGTCTGTCCATAGGAAAACAATCAGTCATACACTGCACAAATCTTTCCTTTATGGAAGAGTGACAAGAAGAAAGCCATTTCTCAAAGATATCCATAAAAAGTGTTGTTTAAATTTTTCAACAAGCCACCTGAGAGACACACCAAACATGTGGAAGAAGGTGCTCTGGTCATATGAAACCAAAATCGAACTTTTTGGCAACAATGCAAAACTATATGTTTTGCGTAAAGGCAACACAGCTCATCACCTTGAACACACCATCCCCACTGTCAAACATGGTGGTTTCAGCATCATAGTTTGGGCCTGCTTTTCTTCAGCAGGTACAGGGAAGATTGTTAAAATTGATGAGAAGATGGATGGAGTCAAATACAGGACCATTCTTGAAGAAAACCTGTTGGAGTCTGCAAAAGACCTGAGACTGGGATGGAGATTTGTCTTCTATCAAGACAATGATCCCAAACATAAAGCAAAATCTGCAATGGAATGGTTCACAAATAAACATATCCAGGTGTTAGAATGGCCAAGTCAAATTCCAGACCTGAATCCAAACGAGAATCTATGGAAAGAGCTGAAAACTGCTCTTCACAAACGATCTCCATCTAACCTCACTGAGCTCGAGCTGTTTGACAAGGAAGAATGGGCAAGAATTTCAGTCTCTCGATGTACAAAACTGATAGAATCATAGATTCATAGAATGGTAGAGTTGGAAGGGACCTCCTGGGCCTTCTGGTCCAACCCCCTGCTCAAAGCAGGATTCTCTAAATCATCCCAGACAGATGTCTGTCCAGCCTCTGCTTGAAGACTTCTGTTGAAGGAGAACTCACCACCTCTTGTGGCAGCCTGTTCCACTTATTGATCACCCTAACTGTCAAAACGTTTTTTCTAATATCTAATCTGTGTCTCCTCCCATTAAGTTTCATCCCATTGCTTCTAGTCTTTCCTTGTGCAAATGAGAATAAGGATGATCCTTCTACAATGTGACAGCCCTTGAGATATTTGTAGACAGCTATTAAGTCTCCTCTCAGTCTTCTTTTTTGCAAGCTAAACATTCACAAATCCTGTAACCATTCCTCATAGGACATGGTTTGCAGAATGGACACCATTCTGGTCACTCTTCTCTGAACTTGCTCCAGTTTGTTGATGTCTTTTTTAAAAAGCTGGACACAGTATTCCAGATGAGGTCTGACCAAGGAGGCGTTGCGGGGGATAATGATTTCACATGATCTAGACTCTATGCTTCTGTTAACTAGAGATAAGCGGTGTTCGACTAGAACTGTTCGCCAATCTCAAATTCGAGCTGATTTGGGCGGTGTTCGAGCCGTTCGACGAACCCGAACGATTTGGAAAAATTCCGGCTGTTCGAGGATATGTTCGATACTGTTCGTGCACCTAAATCGTCACTGGATTTTTTTATAAAATCTTTTTTGATCGCTGGTCTCCCGCTGGCCAGCACGCATCGCTGCGTGTGGCAGGCAGGAGACCAGCAATCAGCTGGTAACCAAGGTACACTTCGGGTTTCCAGGCGCGGGGCAGTGCTTGGAAACCCGATGTGTTCGTTGGATACTAGCGCGCTGCTGGAGAGGAGCTGGTAACCAAGATACACAGCGGGTTTCCAGGCACGGCGCAGCGCCTGGAAACCCGACGTGTACCTTGGTTACGAGCTCCCTGCATCAGCGGGCTGGTATCCAACGTACACAGCCGGTAACTAAGCGACGTGTGTCGCTTGTTACCGGCGTACTCCCTGTCCTGATCGCTGCTGAGATCTGCCTGTTTGGCAACTCAGCAGCGATCACATAGCGACGCAGCAACGATCCTTATCTTTTCGCATCGCCAGCGGGATCACTGCAGCGTCGTTATGTGAGATTGTGTGCCTGTGTCTGTGTGATTGGTGTATGTGCGGGATCGGTGTATGTGCGGCGGTGTGTGGGGCTGTGTGCGCGATCTGTGTATGTGAAGCAGTGTGCGGGGCTGTGTGTGTGTCTCCGCGTATGCAGGCATCGTCGGATGGGACTTCGAGTCTCATCCGGCTATGCCTGCTACAATGACAGTGACTGACACATTAGCCAATGATGGGACAGTAGTAGTCCAATCATCCGGCTAATGTGCTGAATGTAAAAAAAAAAAAAAAAAACATACATGACATAGAACATATAATATACACATGACATACCGAACATACAATGACATACAACACATAACATTGAGCACATACTCACCTATTCCCCAACGCCATCCATCTGTGTACCGCTCTGCCGCCGGGAGAGAATGATGTCACTTCCATTCATTCTCTCACGGCAATGCTGGGTGAGAAAATTCCCACGCAGCATTGCCATAAAGTAGACCATGAACTCAGGTAACCTCAGTGATGCACTGCAGGAGCCATTGTCTCCTGTCAGTGTATCACTGGGAGGCCATACAGTACAGTGGCATCACCTGATGTCACTGTTCTATAAGGGAGACCGTCGTGGGACACTCTTTATTAATTGGACTGCGTATGACAGGGAGTATATGGCTGTTTTATTTTTTTAACATTGTTTTTTACAGGAGATCGAGGGTGTCGCTTGGATCTGAGCGTATAATAAAGAGAAATGAATATCGTGTTGTGTTTTATTTCATTAAAATAATTTATTCTTATGCGTGTGTTTTTTTTAACCCTTTATTAATATAAGATTAATAATGGATAGGCGTCTTATTGACGCCTCTCTATTATTAACCGGGCTTAATGTCACCTTACAACAGTAAGGTGATGTTAACCCCTTATTACCCCATATCCCACCGCTACAGGGGAGTGGGAAGAGAGGGGCTAAGTGCCGGAATTTGAGCATCATACAGATGCGCCAATTCTGGGGCGGCTGGGTGCTGGTATTTTTAGCCTGGGGGGTGCCAATATCCATGGCCCCTTCCTAGGCTATGAATATCAGCCCGCAGCTGTCTGCCTAGCTTTTCTGGCTATAAATTATAGGGGGACCCCACGTCATTTTTTTTGGGGGGTCCCCCTATTTTAATAGCCAATGAAGGCTAGCTGCTGGCTGATATTCATAGCCTGGGAAGATCCATGGGTATTAAACCCTTCCCAGACTAGAAATATTGGCCCCGGCTGTCGGCTTTCCCCCTCTGGCGCAGAAAATTGCGCGGGAGCCCACGCTATTTTTTTTTCCTATTTTTTTGTTTATTAACTATATTGAGTTAAGATTTTGTGTGTGTGTGCGCGTGTGTCTTTATTTATGTACCATTTTATCTATCATCTATCTACCTATATATCTTTCTGTCTATCTATATATCTATCTTTCTATATATATATTTCAAACTATCTATCTATCTAACTTCTGGTATCTATTATCTATATTTCTATCTGTGTGTGTGTGTAATGTAGTGTGGGTTGCACAAATGTAAAAGAGGAGGTTGGACAAGAAAT
>VIAB01003682.1:70846-82285 GCA_009801035.1 Oophaga pumilio
ATGTTATTGCACAATGAAGACTTGTATGCGCCGCTGTTCACACCATGGAAATGCACAGCATCCAGGTTAACAGCCGATTAGTGACGCCCATACTATTAGATCAGGCGGGCTGCCCAGCGCTATCCAAATGCATACCATGTGAACAGGCACCACAGTTTACAAGACCAAATGGGTCCGACTGTACCCTAAAAAATAAAGTGCAAAAAAAAAAAATGCATATAAAAATATGTGAAGTATTAGTCGATATTTTGGCCAAAGTATGCAAGCTCGCAACCTGCGACAAGGGTCCCCACGCTTGCGAGTCCTAACACCAAACAGCCACGTGTGCACATAGCCTTAGGGGATATTTTGAATCCTAATCTCGCAGTGGTCTATAGAAATTGGTATATTTGTATAGCGAATAGGAAAATGTTTGTAACTCCTAAACTTTTGATAATCATTGTTAGAAAAAAATCTCCCACATGCATTTACTTTATTAAATTTTTCTTAGACAGCGGTAAATTAGGAATTTGACGACTTTAAATTTTCATCTCTACTGGAGAACATTAGACCAATTTGTATATTGTGCAAATTTTTCGGCTTCCCATTGCATAAAGCACGATATGACATTTGTATGGTAACGTTCTCCTAAAAGTGTATCCCAAGCCGCTTGCAAAATGACTATTCTTCTAATTCACTGAATGAAGTCATGATGCTGAGCTTCAGCTGGAGCTTCACTGTCTCATCCATTAACACGTGACCCCAGCTACTAATGATCTTCCATTCTTCCCTGGAGTATCGTGCACTCTCCCTCATCCCATAATAGGCATATTAAGATAAAGTTCTCTTTCTAGGCTCAGATACAGCTATACGAAAAATCAGATTGAAGCCAGTGGTGAAAAAATATGCTTTTACTTATTTTTGTGAATGTCCACATTAAGAGGTCATTCAGATTTTGCCACTAGACTACCTGCGGTTAAGGCTATGGTTACATGCAGGGTTTTAGCCGGGTTTTTTTCAGCTCTTTTGGCAGAGACAATGCGGTGTTCAAATCTTCCCTGTTTTAGCGTTTTCACTGGTTTGACACGATTTTTGGGGGGTGCGAATTACGATTGTTCTCTGTCTACAATACATATTTAATGGAAACCTGTCACCATGCAAATGCAGTCCAGCCTACAGTCATCATGTAATAGAGCAGGGGAAGTGAGTAGATTATTATTATTCATTTATATAGCGCCATTTATTCCATGGCGCTTTACATGTGAAAAGAGGAAATATAGACAAGTACAATAGACATGTGTAAGACAAGGGACATACGAGTACAGAAGGAGAGAGGACCCTGCCCGTGAGGGCTCACAGTCTACAGGATTGATTACATTCATATATAGTTTGGGGAGAAAATCGCTCCCACTTGCGATTAAATTGGATGAATGAAATCAGAATAAAGATCGGATTGCATTCGTACCACTTTAATCCTGTTGTTCTGTTCTCAATGGCGTTTTGTTTTTCTGCTTCGATTAGATTGCGACTGGACAGGAAAAAAATCGCAGCATGAAGTGTTTGCATGGTGAATTTGAATTGCACGCACCCATAACCCATATAAGTCTATGGGTGTGTGTGGAGCATTGCACTGCACTCTGATATCACCTGAGTGCAGTGCGATTCCCACCGACGCCGGCAGCAGAGGAGACGGAGCTGGAGCCGAGCGTCATTAGCATCTCACATCGGATGGGATTCACTAGTGGGAATTTAATTCTCTGCTATTTCTGGGATTTTTGGTCCTGTAGGACAGGGTTCCCCAACTCCAGTCCTCAAGGCCCACCAACAGGTCATGTTTTCAGGATTTCCTTAGTATTGCCCAGGTGATAATTGCATCACCTGGGCAATACAAAGGAAATCCTGAAAACATGACCTGTTTGTGGGCCTTGAGGACTGGAGTTGGGGAACCCTGCTGTAGGAGGTCTTATCAGTGACTGACAGCTGTCTCTGTATAAGAGTGCATACAAAAATGGCTGTCAATCGCTGATAGCACCGCCTACTGGACCAAAAATCCCTGAAAGAGCAGAGGTTTAAATAAGGAAAACACAGGTCACACAATTCAGTATTTGGTCAGTATTTTACCTCAGTATCTGTAAGCCAAAACCAGGAGTGGGTGATACAAACATGTCACCACTTCTGTATTTATTATACTTTTCCTCTGATTGTTCCTCGCCTGGTTTGGGTTTACAAATTCTGAGGTAAAATGTTGACCAAATACTGATATTGTGACCATGGCCTTATACTGAAGCTTCTCACAAAACAATTTATCGATCTACTCCGCTCCCCCTACTCTATAACCTGATGCCTGCAGATAGGACTGCATTTTCATGGTGACAGATTCCCTGTAATAATAGTTTTTTTTAATTCACCACAAACGCTTCAAAAAAGCAGCGAAAAGCACAGCAAACAAGATGTTTTGGGCTTTTTTTTTGCAGTTTTTTTTTCATTGCTTTTGATGGGTGTGAAAGCTGCATAATTCAAAGACCTCATAGCTTTTGCTGGTACTGTAAAAAGCAGTTTTCAATTTGCAGAAAAGCTACAGAAAAAACAACGTGTGAACATGGCCTCATGTATACTTAAGCGTTGAATTTACTTGATGACGGAATTGAGCATTCATTTGTAGTAACTTTGTATTGTTTTTTTTCTTTTTCTTAAGTTCAAAAACTATTACCATTGCTTTCCCTAACAAAATCCAGGCTGGTTGTGAAAGCAGGGGAACCGTTTGAGGTGACCTGTGTGGTGAAGGATGTTAACACTGTGGAGGTCAACTGGATAGATGCACCAACTATGGTAAGCAAAGGCTTCGCTTCCTAATGTCTAGAGGAGGCGCATCATATGAGAACCCAACATGACATTTCCCACAAGATATCAATCACTTTATTTTTCAACAACATCCCTCGCTGTATGTGCAAAATGAAAACGCGTCTCTGAATAATGGCCTGCAAACAGTGCTGAATTATTAAAGCGTGGTTGTGCCGCTTACGTATTAATTTGCTGTTTTGGCCACATAAAAGCTTTTGTGATTTTGAAAGTCTCCTTTAATGAAGGGAAGGATTGCTCGGTGATGACAGCTGGTCGGTGTCTTGAATTCTCAGTGCACTATAAACAGAAGTCTGTAGATCTAGTGGTGGGCGCCCTGGAGTGTATTTCTGAAACGTCCGCTTAGAGCCAGCCAATCTCAGCAAATATATCAGTTCGAAATAGAGAAATGTGGGATTGTCCGCAAATGAATGTTTGTACACATTTCACAAAGCTGCACGACTTTACTGGAAGAAAGTAGGATAGTCTTCTGCTCTACCCTACATGACCTTTCAACGCTGATGAGAAGAAAACTGCTTTTGCACATTTTATCACTCAAGTTTTTCCATTTTTTGATATGTAATATTGCAAAGTATAATGCCACCCAGCTATTCCTGTAGGCTTCATTCTCATTTTTCAATGGGGAAGAAAGGAATACTCTGCTGTCAGATACCTCTGGTTGTGACTTATCTACTTTCCGCACAAATAGATCAGGTATATCGAAATCCAAAGTGGTTGAGGTTGGAGTTCCTCATGAACAGTCTAACTTAAAATTGGCAAATTTTGACAAATTTTATCTCCGGCATGGATAGATCTCCTTGACTTGTAAATGTAAAGAAGCTTGGATGAACAAATCACTTTATATTGGTCAAGTTTTCTTTAGCTTTATGGCAATTTTTCGAATTTAATAGTGTAATGCCATTACATATCTGAAGCCGGCTCTAGACCTGAATTGTTTGAGTAGATCCTAAACAACTGCGGTGGTAATAAGCATGCCCCTTTTTATGTTCTACAATAGTTAATGTGTATATAAGATTTTGGGCTGAACATCGAAGTTTTGACTATCAGCTGATGGGCTGAATGTCCATGTAGCAGCCAACCAGACTCTTGACCGGCCGAGAGAATCACTATATGGTAGACGCCGATGACCTACACTATGTAAGTAGACATCCAGCCAGCAGCTCCTTGCCTCAGGGTCCGTGAAGAGCTGAAATGGGTTGTCAAGGTGTTATGGCCACTCTGACACATCTTCCTTGTATTTATCTACATTGCTTAAGACCTTTCTGTTTCTGTTTAGCCCTGGGCATTCCAAGAAAAGCAAGTGAAGGTCCTATCTATATACATGTTGCTATGGACATCTCTGTTTACAGCTTCATGGTAACCATGCTCTTGACACCTTGTCCTATTGAATATTCTGTGTGATCTTCATTCCATTGTCCTGGCGGTCTATCACTCCCCTCCTACCCAGGGGTCATGAAGGCATTGTGAGCAAATACAGAGGGAGGTTCACAGCTCGAGTTACTGACAGCTGTCTAATAATAAAAACATTTTATAACAACCCACACTTACTTATGCCTGACATCAAAAAGAATTAAAATATCTGCCTGAAAATTAAAATTCTAGATGGATAGATAAATATTGCACCACATTTTTTCAAGATCCTTTCAACTTACATTGCTATTTGATTAAACATCGCTCACTGAAATATTTCTGTGTAGTTGGGCATATTTGCTTTATGAGAGGCTAGGAAAGCTGGGTGATTCATCATTGTTCCTGCGCTTTTTTTCTTGACTACAGTAAGGCGGGGGCCATGTGGCAACTTTGGCTGTGACGTAGCATGAGGCTGTGGTTCCACGGTCCGGAACCACAGCGCTTTGGACCGAGCGGAAAGTCCATTCCACCCAAAGCCCCGCCCCCTTCTGAACGCGCGCTGAATCCGGATGTACTCATTGAACACATCCGGAATCACCGCAGTGCTACACAGCCCTGTATTATTTACCTTGCGGCGACAGAGCGTCGCCGCAAGGGAAAAGGACATGCTGCGATCAGAAAAGACGCGCCGCATGTCCGTTAACGCAGGTCTGCCGCCTGCGTGTTTTTACGCATAGTGGAGACGGGATTTTTTGAAATCCCCTCCACTATGCTATAACATCTGGATGCTGCGTGATTTCCTGTAGAATGTAAGCCCGAAAGGGCAGGGTCCTCTCCCCTCTGTATCAGTCTGTCATTGTTAGTTTGTTTACTGTAAGTGATACCTGTAATTTGTATGTAACCCCTTCTCATGTTCAGCACCATGGAATCAATGGTGCTATAGAAATAAACAATAATAATAATAATAATTTGCGACTGCTAGACAGCCTGAATACATGTGGGGATTCCCTAACAATCAGGCTGTCCAGCAGCCGCAAATCATGCAGCTGCGGCGACAAAAACTAAATCTCCGAGCACTTCCAAATACTTGGAGGACACCCGAGCATATTCGGGAAAACCCGAGCAACAAGTATACTCGCTCATCACTAGTCATGTGCACATACCTTAACATTTACAACTTAGACACCTCCAGATGCAGGGCTTTTTTTTTTGTAATTTAAATTTTTATTCTAAACATAAAAAATAAGATTGCTAATACTTCCTGTGGTATAAACACAGGTGACTGAATTTGTTTTTGAAGCAGAGGATGAACTATACGGGAAGCTGTCTCCGAGTTTGTGATGTAAATGTATTGTTTGGTTGGAAGTTCAGTGTAAACATGACGGTCGTGTGAAAATAAGTGCTCTGCCATCCTTTGCAAGTAGCAAAAAGAAAGATATAAATTCGTTATGGTGTATATTCAGAAACTGTAATACATATGGACATCAAAATGGCTCATTTTTCACACGATCTGCATCTTCCTCACCAATTATTAGCATTTTTTCATTCAACATCTTATAAAAAAAAAAATGAAGCTGTGTGTTTGTGGAATCTTGAAGCCCCCCTCTTCCTTCCTTCCTCTCCTTTCGTAGTCCTCGCTCATCATCCACCATTTCCTATCTGTCATTTCATTATATTTCTTTTGTCTGCACACAGGGATTCAGCCGGCCGCTATTCTGTCATTAGCATATTTTAATGAAGCGGGAAAGGTGAATTTCTAATCGGGGACATCAAAATGTCGCATTGTGCCTGTACTCAGGATTTGCACTGTTAATATTATCTATTTATCTGTCAT
Organism: Oophaga pumilio; assembly: GCA_009801035.1. Taxonomy (NCBI): domain Eukaryota; kingdom Metazoa; phylum Chordata; class Amphibia; order Anura; family Dendrobatidae; genus Oophaga; species Oophaga pumilio. The sequence goes on from VIAB01003682.1 coordinate 76,869, forward strand.
TACAATAAAATATCGTTTTTCTAGATGGTATGACAGGTGGTTAATTTGGTTTCTTTAGGTGCATATTTATATAACTTAAGGAATGGAAATGAGGGCAAATCTGGCTAATATGTCATTAATTTAATAATTTCTTTACAGAAGTCAACTTTAAATAGCAAGTACCTATCTGGAACTATGTTTCAGAGGAACAACACCCTCAGCAGTCAGTCAGTTCAGCTTAATGAGTCTGGAACATACACCTGTCAAGCCAAGAACAGTGTTGGGGTTGTCAGTGCCACGTTCACATTAGATGTTGTTGGTAAGTCACTACGCGTCTTCACAGCTAAATATAGAGTTCATGAGATTTCAATTTAAAGGGGTTTTCCAGGCAGAACATACATTTATGCAGTCATTCTATGTGACTGCAGTTTGATGAGTTGACCGTGTGCAATATGCATGCTATTAGGATTCCCCTCTGACGGTCAATTGCCAACTAGCTTTTCTTTCTGCTTCTCTCAGTATTTTATTAAGTGGCAGATGAGAACCTAGTTGGCACATGACCTCAACTATGCAAAAAGCATACTGGCTGCCGGTCACATGATGACCACTGGAGCTGGCAATAGAGAGGAATCCTAATAGTGTGCGTGACACTAGTAATTACTCATGGATTCAGCATGAGGCAAGATAGTCAAGAAGGCTCATAATTAAAAGAGGAGTGAGACAAAAGTATAGTCAGGTCACAGTTCCAGGTCAGAGAATCAGGAAGGTAGGGAATCAAGGCAAAGTGGTAAATCATACACGATGGTCGAAAAGGTAAATCCCAGGTCCGCAACGGAGATCAGAATACAACTCAGAGTACAGAGCAAACACATGCACCACTTGAACAAAGCTACTATTGGCAATGGTCTGACAATAGAGTGCTAAATAGTCCTATAATCACCCAGAAAAGAAGACACCTGGAGGAGAAACCACAGACCCAACCAGATAGGACGGCTGAACCATCCATCAATTTTAACCCCTCTACCTCAGATTGGGTGGTCACTCAGAATCCTCACAGCTCAGCAACACCTAGATCTCATAGTATGGCAGAGCTGTCAGTCTCTGTGTCCATAGGACACCGTTAGTGGTGGAATCGTGACAGTGTGCATGTTGTTCACTGTCAAGATTCGTCAGACTATAGTCACAGCGTTCAGCCTGGAAAACCCTTTTAAACATATTGTTATGGACCTAAGTATTTTTGAAACATACATTATATAAGAAGTACTGAATCAGCAACACAGGAGGTTTGACAGCTGATTAAGCTGGTCTCCGCAGGCTGCTCAGCGCCAATGCAGCTTTGAGACATTTGTGACAGGCTGGTTGCTATAGATGAGAATTGACACCAAGGTTTCAAATTAGGTTGTGAAATCTTTGGTTTAAAGAGGTTGTCCACTTGTAAAAAAACCCCAATGTACTAAAATTTTCTTAAATTAATACATTTTGCAATTTATTAATGATTCGTGTGCCAAAAGGGGCCATTCTCCTCTATAATCTTGGGTCCTGGCATGTCATCTTACAGTTTGTGCCTGAGAGCGGCACATTTCCTGTGTCAAGCACATCATTATCAATGCTGTTTGTTAAGGGGGTTCAGTGACTAGGTTCTCATTTCAATAGCTAAGCCAGCCCCCTGTGTGTATACATAGGCATATTCACTTTCTTTAGATCTGTATTTGCCAGCTGAAATCTAATTGTTGCTTTGGGCATTACGTAGTTTTTGCTGTGTAAAAAGCAGCAACTATTTACAACGTTCTTTTCATTCACATCTCTTATAACCATCCCGGTAGTTTTTACTTTGTTCTCATTTTTATCCAAATTTATTCCATTTATTTCACATTTTTTTTCCATTAAACGTGTAACCTGTGACAAGTTACCTGTGCTCCCCTTCCACATATATTCTTGTTCTGGTTGGCCTTCTGCAAATTGTTGGCATTTATTAGTATTATTATTATTATTATTATATTTTAACTTTATTTCAGAAACTGGATACATCACTCTGACTGTGATGGACAACACCACACTTGATGTGTCTATTAATGCTGGAGAGAACATTGTGCTGGAGGTCTACATTGATGCATATCCCCGACCAGATGAAGAGTTATGGACCTTTATGAATGAGACTGTTCTCAACACCTCTGACCATTTTGTACAGCCAAGAGATGAAGGCAACAATAGGTACGTCAGTCCTATACTCACAATTATAGGAGCTCATTCAGCAAATACAGGAATGTTCCCGAAAAGAAGTAATTTTTTACTCTGATCAGATGGAAAAGGTAGATGTTAGAATAAATATACTTCCAAATCTATATGTATCTATATCCCCTTTAATTAAGTTTGCTGTTCTACTCCTGATAGGTATGCTAGTGAGCTTCATCTGATCCGCCTTAAAGGGAATGAGAAGGGAATCTACACATTTTATGCCTCGAATTCTGATGCCAACTCATCCGTCAGCTTCAACGTATCGGTGAAGAGTAAGTGCACAGTTTTACTTGGTTACAATGTGGAGAATATCAGAATAATTTCTACTAATGGGTTTCTTTTGTATTTCTGCAGCCAAACCAGAAATCCTATTTATTGATCAACTTAGTCATGACATGCTCCAGTGCGTGGCCGCGGGATACCCTGTGCCGTCTATTGACTGGTTATTCTGTTCAGGATTCGAATCCAGGTATCAGGCACTGCACAGAGATCATTAGTAATCCATATTTGTATGTTTTTACTGTCCTTTTAGCTTAAGGCTAGGGTCACACAAGCCTATATTTTTTCATCCGAGAGAATCGGGTTGATTGATCAAACTCTGATCAGAGTGTAATTTGCGTACAGTGCGATCTGATTACCTCGGATGAGAAGAAGATGGAGAAAAATTGTTTTCCATCTTCTCCATTGTATCAGTCCGTGGAAATTGGACTTCACTTAAATGTTATCCGAGTGCAGTCCCATGTTTTCCATGCACTCATTGACTTGCATGGCCGAGTGCGATCCTAATAGCTGATCAAGCTTGGGCATGCAACAATTTTTTTTTCCCCTGGACCATATCTGTCTAAGGAAAAAAAAAAAAAATCAGACATGTGCACAGCCTCATAGAATAACATTGGTCCGAGCACGATCCAATGTTTTGTCGGATCGCACTCGGACCGAAAGTACGGGCGTCAGGAACGAGCCCCCATCTGATATCTCAACCCAATTTTGAAGCAGGAACACCAATTTTTAAAATTTTAGACATAGACTGTTGTCCTGAATGCACACTGTAGACAGCCAGACCTCACTGCTGACTTATGTTTCCGTGCATTATTGACGTAGGTGCTATTTAAGTACTGCTCTGAGACATTAGCACAATTACTTACAGGTCATCCAACTTTATGGGAGGGACACTGTAATCTACTTTGCAAGTGCCTCATGTATCAACACAGGCGACTACATTTTTGTACTTATATTATTGATGTCCCTGTAACTTTATGTGTAGCTTCCATTTGCATTTTACACCTAAAGAAACCAAAATGACCCGACTTTGTTATTGCAGGTGTGCAGCAATAATGCCAATTGATACAAAGCAGAGCATGGAAAACTCCTCTCTTGGGCGCACAGTTGTAGAAAGCATCATTGATGTGAGCTCCATTAAGGAGAAGAACGGCACCGTGCAGTGCTTCGCAAACAATGGGGTGGAGAGGATTATGTCCGTTTTCAGTTTTGCCGTTAGAGGTAAGTATAATTGTTCATTTTGTTGTTCTAAGCTAACTTTAAGTAATTAAAACCTCATAAAAAGGCTGACACATTTCACAAATGTATAGAAATAGTATATACCGCCTGTATACTGTAGGCTGGTGTCATGCGAGAAACACGCATGAGTCTCTCACATCAAACCCCGGCACTGCCGCCGGCACTCGGACCGGAGTGTGCGGCTGCATAGAAATACATGCAGCGGCACGCTCCTGTCCCGAGTGCCGGATGTTGATGCGAGAGACTCGCGCAAGTTTCTCACATCACACACGCAAGTGTGACACCGACCTTATTTGCGCAATGGCCTCGTACTGCTGACCGAACTATCAAACAGCAGCCATTTCATAAGAAGATCCTCCTGTTTGTTCTCTCTGTTTTGCTGAAATTGGTCCATCTATAAAATAAACATTGATATGTTTTACTTTGCCTTCCTCTTGTAAGAAAACATTTCTGTCTCCAGCAGAAAGGAATTCCCACAAACTCTTTACGCCCTTGCTAATCGGATTCATAGCAGCTGCCGCTGTGTTGTGTGTCGCCATGTCAGTCCTCATGTACAAATACCTGCAGGTACGGCTTACACTTACGTTGTTCTCCTACCAATGTTTTACGTGGGTTTGTTTTCCTTTTACTTAGTTTATATTCTTTACTTAACACAGAAACCAAAGTATGAAATTCAATGGAAGGTAGTGGAAGAAATCAATGGCAATAATTATGTGTATATTGATCCAACCCAACTTCCTTATGATAACAAGTGGGAGTTCCCTAGAGACCGGCTGTGTTTTGGTTTGTATATTGTGTTATTTCACTACTATATTGTACAATTTTTTTAATCATATTTTTTTACTATACTCTACGTGACAACAACGTACATTTCTCTGCTGATAATGCACTTTGCTATTTTTACGGTTCTATGCAACCTCTGAGACTTAAAGCGGTTTTCCCACAAACAAAAATTCATTTTATTCACTAGATCTTGGAATAATAATAATTTCCATAATTAGATGTGTTAAAAAAATTGTCCCTGTGCTGAGATAATCTTATAAATGTGCCCCTGCTGTGCACTGTGTAATGGCTGCGTCTGACAGTACAGGGACATGGTCTGATCATACCACAGCCCCATTAATGCCGTGCCTACAGATATAAAGCCAAGTTGTACATCCGTATGCCTTCAATTTTATTTGAAAGTACATGAATTTAAAGAAAATGTCCCACCAGAAAATGACCTACTATTTAAATCCGGTTTTTACTTTATGCATTTTTTTTAATTGTGACTTTTTTGTTATATCACGATCTGTATTTTGGAAAAAAATAAAAATCATCCAATTTTCACGGTGGCTGATAGGACAGTTTGGACTCCAATTTCCTGTTTCGCTATGTTTTTTTAAGAAATGCACATGTACATTAGCAGCAATAGATTGACTCAGACTGTATGTTTTTCATTGACACATCTTTGCAAAGATCATTGTGACGGAAGCGGAGCAGGGTCAGTTTTCTGTCATAATCTTGCTTGTAATGAGAGTTTCTATAAAGACAAGGAAATAGGAGTCTAAAATGGCCCCAGTGGCTAATATGAAACTTGCAGGATTTCTAATGTGTGTTTTTGTCAAAAACGTTAAAAATTACATTTAATGCAAAATCTGATTTAACCCCTTAACGACCGCCGATACGCCTTTAAACGGCGGTCA
>VIAB01003682.1:91837-107220 GCA_009801035.1 Oophaga pumilio
CGATATTTTTCGATACCGAGCAGTATCGCTCAACACTATTTATGCTGAAAAACTGCCTGGATAACAATTACGCTATTTGTGGAGATTTTCACAAAATGTATTGGCTCCCTGTCAATCTGGTATAAAATGACTGATTGACACCAGATTTCAGTGGAGAAAAAGCGTTCATGGACAGACTCCTCTCCACTGAAATCTGGGACTCTAAGCTGTTCATTTTCAAGGAAGGTGGGGTTGCAGGCAAATGATTGAAATGTCATAAAAGATAATTATGGTACAATATCCTTTAAATAAAAAGTAATATTTCTCTAATTGCTTAAGCTTGTAATTTGTGTCTATCCAGTTTGCAGACAACAGTGCAGATTTATGAAAGCAATTATTACTGGGTTCTGACATAAATACGTTGAAAATATGCTGTTTTATCGGAAGCCCCCCGCACCACGTTTTTCTGACCTGTCTGAACGTGTCTTTAGAGTCCTATTCCCTGTACTCATTTATCAAACTTTTATGTTTGGGAAAAGTGTAGGAATACAGCTCCATTCTGACCTGGTGTTTAAACATGTGCACCAAGGTTAGATTAACATTTGCCACTTTAGGAAAAGGAAAAAAAATAAGATATAGGGAAATCTTTCTCATCAAAAAATAAAAGTTACAAATTCTTGTAAGCAGAAAACATGAAGAAAGTGACTTTATCATTCAGGTAACTGCAGAAATGGCATTGTACAATCTCGTGCAGTGACCCGGCAGGTCGTCCTCTCGCTGTTGACAGCCTCTTTAAGTGGATCATCACTTCTCCAAATAGAAACATGTTACGTGGTCTCCGGCCGCATTCTGGTGCACGTTGTAATTTGCATTCTTTAGAAATTAATTGTTTCACTACTTGCAATGATTGGGGTTCAATCGAAAACTTCTTGGGTACATGAGAACAGCATGATGCTTTACGTCTGCATAGCTCATTTTTGGATCTGGATATTAAAATGTATTATTTAGGAGCATCTGTCATCTTCATTTCTTTACTGATGCTGAATTCATCGGTCATACAAATTTTTTTTTTTTTCATATTTTTGCATTGTTTAATTAAGTAGGAAATATAAGTTGAGACTTCATTAGAAAGAAAAGCCTTTGTATCTAATGCGTTCTGTACAGTAGAGCCGCATGCTTATAATGTAAAACGTGGCTGGGAAATGTGAAATGAGAAGTTAATTGGATTTGCGCTTGAAGCCATCATTTGCAGCTTGGGACATCGAAATGACTGCATATGATATTGTGATGCCATACTCCTCTACGTAGTGTTGTGATCTTGTGACCCCGGGCTCATTATTTTATCACATCGGCTCCTGATTTATAGTATTTATTTCAAATTGCCTTTAAAATGTCTTTCCCAGGTCCAACTCTTGTCATCACAGAGTATTGTTGTTACGGAGATCTTCTGAATTATTTAAGGAGAAAGCGTGATGCCTTCATCTGCCAAAAGTTTGAAGACCATTCCGAAAGTGCTCTTTACAAGAACCTTCTTAACCCAAGGGAAAATGTTTGGTAAGCAGAGTATTATCTTGTCTTATATACTGTATCACATTAATTAAAAATTACTTTTTATTTTCTTAATTTACTAGGACAACGTGAGGTGCTTTGACAAAATAGAGTGGTCAAAGTTTTGAAATCGCACGTAATGCCGAAAATATCCAAATATTGAATGACAAAGTTATTCTGGTCCTGAATGTCCCTTTCTAAAGTAGTATCTATTAAAACAATGTCATCATTTGTCCTGTTTAAAGGGGTTGTCCAATGAAAACAAGTTATTGATCGGTTTGAGTCTAACTACTAGAACCTGCGCCGATCGTCAGAACTTGGCACTTTTTTAGTGTGGAGCTCAACCACTTCTCCATTCATTACGTTTGCACTCACCGAGCACTTCGCTCGGCTTTTTCCGCCAGCCCTATAGACAATGAATGGAGCAAAGATTGAGTCCGACCCACCACTACATTTTAGAATGGAAATAATAGTGCCCTGTTGGAGACTAAATTTCACCATTCTGAACCACCAATCTGTCCGTTATCACCTGGATAGGTGATAATTTGTATTCTCCAGACATCCCCCTTTAAGGATCTTGTGATAATGGAAGAGATACCTCCTTTATAAGCTTCTCCATCTGATATATAACCTTCCTCTAGTATTTATGGTGTCACACTCATGACTCATAATAACCATTGTAGATGACTCTACAAGAAAAACAAGCATTTGCAGCTGCCCTGATAACTGGGGGGGCTTTTTCATAAAGGGAAATGGTCACCATAAAATGACAAACTGTTTTAATAAAAAAATCTTGCAATTTTCACTCTGGTCACTAGGTCTTATATTAGATTCACACTTCCTGTTCTTTACAGAAGACTTCTCTGCAGTCTCATTATCATCACAGTCAAGATTACAATGACCTTTATGTAAAAGTAGATAACACAGGATCCATCTTTTACAATAGATAAAGCTCCCTTACCACCCACTGCCTTCACAGTGATCTTTGCCCTGATGATAGCAAGCTCATTACACACTTTGTAGGGTCTTAATATGTGTATCTGGCCAACAGAAAGTAGGAATGTGATATTAGGCCCAGTCATTAGAGTGAAAATCACTTTTTTTCTGTGATATATGGAAAAATAATCATAAATAGTAAAATATATATGTTTAAAGTGTGACTGAATTTTGGAGTCTTTTATTTATTCTTTGTAGGCTCTTAAATTTCCTCCAGACTTCGCCTGATGAAGAGACCTGAGTAGTCTCGAAAGCTTGCAATTTGTTACCATCTTTTCAGTTAGCCATTAGGTATCAACCACTGAGGACTCTCAACTCTAAATATTTTTCTCCAGACTTGTGGGATACGGCCCTTGAGCCCTCACTGGAATATTTTTTATATCAAACTCTTCTACAAATCAAAGTTAAGTTCCACTTTGGCATAAAATCCAGATTTAAACAATAGGTCATTTTCTGATGACCCCTTGCTCTTTAAACAAACAAAAAAAAAACCTAGCTCTTTGGCTAAACATATCAGCCATAAAAGTTGAGAAACTTCTAAGAATGAAATTACATGACTCGCTCTACCACAGTAATTAATTGCACTAATGTAGACAAGGACATTAGGCTTAAGTAAAAGTGCAGGTTTTTAGCCGGTCTACAAATAAAAATGAATCTTCTCAGACGCACCACCTACTACAGCAGCAGAAGTCTTAATCGGTGTTCTCCTTGACCCCTGAACAGCATTTGTGCAAGGTCTTGTTTCATGTAAACCACAGCACCGTAAAACATCCCCGGGGACTGATCTATTGTTCATCACTTGCTGTCTTCCCTCCTGAAACAATGTAATGGGTATAACTTCTGCTCCTTACATGAGTAATCACTTTAAGAAATGGCGGTGCACCTGATCGCTCTCTTTGTATAAATAAAGCATCATATGGCTTGTAAGGAGATTATGTTTTTTGCACAGGTGGGATTTTATGTATTAATTTCATATATTTCAATGTATCCAACAATTTTTGTTGCTGCCACCAGTGGTCATCTCTTCAGTGATTAGACGTGCATCCTGTGCTACAATTCCTCCAGTACATGGATGTCAGGAGTTGTTATGCTTGTTCTCCTGCCAAGTAAAACATTGATATCCTTGTCTTTTGTTCTTGGATCCATCATTCGAGGAGCTGTAAATAGTGGCAATGTTTTTCAAAAGCAATCCTTCCTCTTGTTTTACAGTGAAGTATTGAGTGAGTACATGGATATGAAGCCAGGAGTGTCTTACGTGGTGCCAACCAAAGCAGACAAAAGAAAATCTGGTGAGACGAATTAAATTTTTCCAAAATTTCAATTCCAAGTAGCTTGAGCCGTCATCACTGCGTCAATGAATGCAATGTTCAGCAAAGTGAAAGCTTGTGTGAAGTTTTTCTAAAATACCGTATTTCTTATAAACAAGCTTTTTTTCGTTTTGTTTAAGTTTCACGTAGATTTATTGCTCTGGCGAGGATTTTGTTTGCTTGCGCGGAAGAATAAAGTGGTAATTTCTCAGGCCCTTGATTTGTTTGTTTGAAATTTCCATCTAACGGTTTAAACGGTTTATCTTGAATAGGTTCCTATGTTGATCAGGATGTCACCATCGCAATGCCCGAGGAGGATGACTTAGCCCTAGATACAGAAGATCTGATTAGCTTTTCATATCAGGTTGCACAGGGCATGAACTTCCTGGCGTCTAAAAATGTGAGTTAATACACAGATGCTCACACACATTTGTACTTGACAGACACGCAAGGCAAAGATACAGTTACTGATCTATGTCCACGAGCAAGGTTCAGTCCAACAGTTTCAAATCTGCAGCAGGCAAGACATTGTATATTCTCAGCAATTATGTTAAAATCCGTTTTTTACAGAGAATTTGTCACCAGGTCAGAAGTGTCCAATTGTTGCTCTTATTGTATTTCTACTGCTCCCCTTTGTATTCTGCTTTTCGCTTTTCTCAAATCCAGCATACGGTCCCGGAGATATGGGTCTTATTATTTTATGTTAATTGTTTGGTCTTTACTAAGTGGGCGGTGCTCGCAGAGTAATTATGCAGCCTGAAGACAAACCCCTATAGTCCTGGGAGCCACACCCCCTTGTAAATATCATAAGAATTGGTGCTAAATGAAAAGGTTTATAACTCTGGATCTGTATGGCGGATTTAAGAAAAATAACTGAATACTCAGGAGAAAAGTGAGAATAAAGTAAGAGCAAAAAATGTCCACTTTTACCTGAAGACAGGTCCTCTTTAAAGTCACTATTCATCATGTATCTACGATTACATCTATTATTAGAGAGCCTACAATGTATCTATTGACATCTAAAACTTCGTTTTGCATTTTAAAGGGCTGTCCAGGGATTAACCTAATTGGTCATCATTTAATAAGTCAAAAAAATAAGATTGGTGGTGGCCCGACACATAACACCAGAACTATGTGATGTTTGGGACAGAACACATCAGCCCCATGCATTGTTTAGTTGTGGCTGCCAAGTATTACACTTTATCTCCTATTCAACTATATGGGAGCATCAAATATATGATGCAGTACTCGGCGGTGGCAACTAAATAATGTCCATGGCTGCTATGTTCTGCCCGAATATCTCAGTACTGACTGCTATTAAAGCAGTTGTCAGTGGAGGTGCAAGGTGTTGGACATCCGCCGGTCTCATATTCATTACCTATCCTAACAATTAGTTTTCCATTGTTAACTCCTGGTTTCCAACCAAGGATTCGGAACTTCCTTTTGTCCAGAAATTGGAATCTCAATTCCTTCCTAATCTTGTCCACTAGGCCACCGTTTCTAGGTTTAGGTATGGAGATGTGTTCATGAAGTCTCTCATACACAATCGAATGATGCGAATAGTGTGTTGTACTCGTCCTGTTATACTATTTAGTAATATATGTATTTTTGTGTTTTAGTGCATTCACCGAGATCTCGCAGCAAGAAATATTCTCCTCACTCATGGTCGAATAACAAAAATCTGTGACTTTGGCCTTGCTAGAGACATAAAGAATGACTCAAATTATGTGGTTAAAGGAAATGTAAGTCTTGGCAGGTGTAATTCAGTTAGTGCTACTCAGTGTTCTCAAATTCCCTTAGAAAACCCTGAGAAGATGGCAAATCACATCAGGACACTCTATCTTAGAGAGAACGAAATGATTTGGTGATATAATATAAAATTTCATGTAAAAATGACACTTCAGTAGATCTATTAGGCACATTTTACTGGACTAATGGAAGTACTGGACATAATGCAGTTTTTGGAGAAAAATAAATAAAATGTATTGATCTTTTTTTAACCTGGTTAGCAATTGACAGAAAAGGTAATATAGTTTGGCCATGACATATTAATATATCAGGAAATCGAAAACTGAGGTCTATACTTTACTATTATCGTCCTTAAGAAAATTATAACGTTGGAATGTGTTACTTCTCAATAATGGCAGAAAAGACTGGGCTCCTCGGATATTTCTTCCTTATATGCTTGCTCTGTTATTGCACATCACTTCCAGCCACAGCATGGATTAAAGATGTTTTTCCAGGAAAAAAAAAAGAGCTAAAGGCTTCTACAGCCTAAAAAAAGTAAAATTAAAGAGACCCTACTCGCCTTCTCCAATCCACAGCAGCTGTGTTTCCACATTTAACCTGTCTTAGATGGTCTCTACTTCCTGAGTCCATCGTGACATACCAGGAATGGGTGGAAAAGCCCAGCCTGTCATTGACCGAGGTGGGTCACTGCCACCATTTCCTGTCCCAGGAGCGGACAACAGACAGAAGAGGCCCCTTTGCTAGAATAATTAATGACCCCTTTGCTGTCCAATAGCTCATCATAATGCACAATTCCAAGGCTCTGGAGGTCGTGGTGGCCCCCTTACCTCTTGGACCTCTGTGCGGCTGCACAGGTTGCACCAATGGTATGTCTAACACTGTCCTTTCAGTTGGGACAGGACAAGGAAGTTTCAGGGGCCAAGAAAGCATCAAAGTGCGAGATGTGGGGCATCACTGAGAGTATTACTACTTTGTATAGTTTTTTTAAGCAGACTGAGCCTTTTAAAAAAGGATACCTAAGGTTTTCCACAATTGTCCGCTAATACTAAGGAGCTGTTTTTCATGCATTTTCCTCCTAAGTTATCTCTTCATGCCATACTAGGATTTATCGCGAGGAGATTTCTACACCTGACTTTCCCTTTAAGCATTTTAACAATTTAATATTAGATGCATGATATAGTACAAACTATGAGCGAGATAAGACATGTCATGAAATTATGACCTTGAAAAATGGAGATATAACAGATGAGATTTTATCTTTTACTAGCCGCAAGATAGAAACAAATTTGTTTTATTTCTAAGGTAACTTAAGCATATAGAGAACTGCCATTCCTCAGACTAAGCAAGGAAGCTTCACAGAACAAAAAGTGGCATTCTTGGTAAAGAACCAGGTCACAAGACTGATGTGCTGTGGCCTCTCCTCTATCTGGGTCACTATACAAGATCTAAACAATGTATTCATATGGTCAGTACACTTTATAGGTCAGATTAGGTCCTAATGTGACATTATACTTAGGTATTTGTGTATCGCAGTCCATGCAAATGGATCACAAATATAGACAGTTCAGTGGTGATGCAGCTCTAGAGGCAGGGGGTCCTTGCAGCTCTAGAGGCTGGGGGTCCTTGCAGCTCTAGAGGCTGGGGGATCTTGCAGCTCTAGAGGCTGGGGGTTCTTGCAGCTCTGGAGGCTAGGGGTCCTTGCAGCTCTAGAGGCTGGGGGTCCTTGCAGCTTTAGAGGCAGCTCTAGAGGCTGGGGGTCCTGCAGCTTTAGAGGCAACTCTAGAGGCTGTGGGTTCTTGCAGCTCTAGAGGCTGGGGGTTCTTGCAGCTCTAGAGGCTAGGGGTTCTTGCAGCTCTAGAGGCTGGGGGTGCTTGCAGCTCTAGAGGCAGGGGGTGTTTGCAGCTATAGAGGTAGGGGGTCCTTTCAGCTCTAGAGGCTGGGATCCTTTCAGCTCTAGAGGCTGGGGTCCTTACAGCTCTATCTTCAGTGTTTTTTTCAATCAATGATTGGCAGTAACCTAGGTTTTGTAATTAATTCCTAACATTGTGTTTTTATAGGCTCGACTCCCAGTGAAGTGGATGGCTCCTGAAAGTATCTTTCATTGCGTATACACATTTGAAAGTGACGTCTGGTCTTATGGGATCCTGCTTTGGGAGATCTTTTCTCTTGGTATGTTGAGTTCACTATTTATTAAATTGTTCTTAGCTACACCATAAGAATATGAAAAGCACAAAAGCTGCATTTCTGCTGCTCCACTGCCCCCATGACAACCCTTACTTTACTGTCTGGTCACAGAATGTGGAACCTTAGTAAATTAATTTTAGCTGTTAGGTCTGGTGTACAATAATAAATTATATTGTGGTACCGTGTTAGCCAGAAAAATCGATGTGAATACTTTTCCGTCCAATTATGACAAGAGTATTCTTAGAGTGATACCTTTATTGGCTAACCAGAAAATTATATGTTGGCAAGCTTTCAGAGCGCAGAGGCTCCTTCAGGCAAGATTACATTTGGATTGATAAGAAAAAGACACATTTGAGGCTTACTACAGTGGGAAATTTGTTCAAGAGGTAAGAACAAATTTCCCACTGTAGTAAGCCTCAAATGTGTCTTTTTCTTATCAATCCAAATGTAATCTTGCCTGAAGAAGGAGCCTCTGTGCTCTGAAAGCTTGCCAACATATAATTTTCTGGTTAGCCAATAAAGGTATCACTCTAAGAATACTCTTGTCATAATTGGACGGAAAAGTATTCACATAGCTGTTAGGTCTGAAACTTAAAGGAATAAAATGGTAAAAAAATGAATTGTGAGGAAAAGTGGCATTCAAGGAAGTTGTAATTTACAAAATAAAAAAAGTGGCTATTGTCAGCCTCACCCTCACCATACTAAAGTTTTCTTAGACAGTAATTTCAACCCTGTTTATACATTTCATTGTTTGATTAATGAACAGGAAGCAGCCCTTACCCTCGAATACCGGTGGACTCCAAGTTCTACAAAATGATAAAGGATGGTTACCGCATGCTGAGCCCAGAATGTGCACCAGATGAGCTGTGAGTACACTTAGTTATTACGATTTTTTTCTATAGAAAGCCTTTACATAGAGAGCGGGATAAAATAAAAGAATAAATACCATGAAAGTAAATAAACAGCATAAAAGTCAAATTACATTAAAAAAGTCACATTGGCATAAAAGTTTAATTTGATTTTCTACATTAAGCGGTCTAGTGTGATGGGCCTCTAACAGTGTGTTGGGACCATAGGATGGTTCTCAGGAGGCCTGCATAGAGCCCACACTTTTTACTTATTAGAAGCTGCAGAAGTTGAAAATGTAATATTTTGTATGATCAATACATCTGGTTTCATTGGTATTCAGTGTTTGTTTTTTACTTGTAGCTATGATATAATGAAGAGCTGTTGGAACTCTGACCCAGTGAAGCGACCCACCTTCAAACAGATTGTACAGATGGTGGAACAGCAGTTGTCAGACAGCAAAGGGCATGTGAGTATAATGTTGTTAGCTATAGGAGAACTTCTGCTGAAATGCGTTAAATTGTATAATAGATGATGATGAAGACAGACAAGTTGTGATGGCTGTAGTGTTGACGCTGAGAGTTAGCTGTTCAGGTTCACTTCCCTCCTATATCTTCTTGTGTACATCATATTATTTACACAGAACTAGCCTGTCGCTCGGCAGGGCGGTGTACCCAGAACCGGCATTGTACCTCTTACTTTGCATGCAGCTCACTTGCTGCTATGTGGTATCTCTCTGTATGTCACAGGTATTCTCCACCAAAGGCAATGTTTCTAGGGGAGACTACTTTTATAAAGTGGTATCTGATAGAGCATGGTTGGCCGCAATGATTTTATTAGTACCACATTACATCTGAGCTTGAGCCTAGACCTAATACTTTAGCGTTTAGAAGCACTAATGCTAATGTGAAATGTTCCAAAAATGTTAAAATAACCATAGAAGCTTTTCCAATGATCATTCCCTAAGCTGCTAGTAAAGCACTACCTGACTGTATCGGGCCGACTCCGAGATTGTGCACATTTGTTATACATGGGTAGGCACGTTGTCTTGGTCTTTGACACAGCCCAGAACAACATGCCTACCGTATGAATAGTTTACGGTGCTGGGACAATTCAGATTAGTTTTAGTGCTCGGAACAAAATTATATTATGACTAAGCACAACACATAAGTTGGCTAGGTAAGTTTGGGTGGGCTATGCTCACAGCCCAGGATGTAGTCTGTACAGTTAGCTTCTCATATTTTGGACATTTTGGACTTGCAGTAGCACTCGTGAACATGACCGTATCATAACTATGCACATAAGTTGGCTACATATGGGGGGCAGCACAGTGGCTAAGTTGTTTGCACTGTTGTTTTGCAGCACTGGGGTCCTGGGTTCAAATCCCACCAAGTACAACATCTTCAAGGAGTTTGTATGTTGTCCTCGTGTTTGTGTTGGTTTCCTCCGGTTTCCTCCCACACTCCAAAGACATACTGATAGGGAATCTAGATTGTGAGCCCCAGTGGGGACAGTGCCGATAATGTCTGTAAAGTGGTGTGGAATATAATGGCGCTATATAAGTGACTAAAATAAATAATACATGCATGCAGTTTGGATGTGCTTTATTTGTTGCCAATTATGCTAACATTGTTTCTTCTTTTTCTCCACAAATCAGAAGATTTCTAACGCCTTTCCCGTGTGTTCAAACCATACGCCCGTGGATCATTCTGTGAGGATCAACTCAGTGGGAAGCAACACGTCATCTACTCAGCCCTTACTGACTAGCGGGGAACGCTGAACACCTTTCACATTGCCGCTCGCTGCTTGTGGTTTTCATCCTCACACACATTTCCACCTGTTACAACATTGCCATAATCCTACTGAGCTGCTGAATTTTAAGACAGAATGTTCTCCGGCAGCGATGATCCAGACGTCGGCCAGGTCCTATTCTGACTTCTGTAATCAACATATTGTCATGTGTTTCTTTGTGGAGACGATATAGAAACACCCTACCACATGAAGGCTAGGCACATGTCTCTGTGACCAGTGACGGACTATGGATGAAGACTTCAACTCCTGCTTTTCAGTCTGCTGAGACCACGGATCTAGAAACTGCTGAAGAAACTTAAGAACCTTGTTGTTGAATTGTAGCATTAGAAAAACTCACAAATGTTGAAGTCCTGCAGTTGCAAAACGAATGCAAAACCAGAATCCTGCTGAACTGCTTCTGCTGTGTGACCTAACACATACGTCTCCAGTGTCTTGCTACTGATTCATTTCCCCCCTA
The DNA here is from genome assembly GCA_009801035.1 of Oophaga pumilio. Lineage (NCBI taxonomy): Eukaryota > Metazoa > Chordata > Amphibia > Anura > Dendrobatidae > Oophaga > Oophaga pumilio. The sequence continues at coordinate 102,716 of VIAB01003682.1, forward strand.
CAGTATATTTCATGCCTATATTTATTGACCATTCTCATGCACTTATTCACATTGATAGATACAGCAAATATAGTTAAGAGTTAAATTATTTGGATATATAACTTTCATCTTTAGTACCAGACGGATGTCTTGCCTTGTGTAGATACAGAGAGGGTCAAAGCACATACTGATTGGCAAATTAGGGAGTTACCACTACCATCATCTTTGAATGATTCACAACTGTTATACAGTGTCTTGCGAAAATATTCACCCCATTTGGCATTATTCATGTTTTGCTACCTCATAACCTGGAATTTCAAAGAACATACCTACAACTGTGAACATTTTGGTTTTCTTTTTATTGTGAAGCAAACAACGAATAGGACAAAATTATTGAAAAACTTAAGTATGTGTAACTATTCACCCCCCTAAAGTCAGTACTTTTTAGAACCTCGTTTTGCGGCAATTACAACTGCAAGTTGCTTTGGATACAAGTCTCTATGAGCTTTCCACATCTTGGGACTGGGATTTTTCCCTTTCCTCAAGGCAAAACTGCTCCAGCTCCTTTAAGTTAGATGGTTTCCTCTGGTGAACAGCAATCTTCAAGTCTGACCAAAGATTCTCAATTGGATAGAGGTCTGGGCTTTGACTAGGTCACCTCAAAATATTTACATGTTTCCCCTTAAACCACTCAAGTGTTGCTTTAGCAGTATGCTTTGGGTCATTGCCTTTTTGGAAGGTGAACCTCCGTCCCAGTCTCAAATCACTGACAGACTTAAACCAATTTTGCTCAAGAATATCATTGCATTTTGCACCATCCATCTTCCCCTCGATTGGACCATTTTCCCTGTCCCTGCTGCTGAAAAATATCCCCACAGCATGATGCTGCCACCACCTTGTTTCACTGTGGGGATGTTGGTTTTGGGGTAATGAACTGTGTTGGTTTGGCGACAGATATAGCGTTTTCTTTGGTGGCCAAGTAGTTAAATTTTGGTCTCCTCTGACCACAGCACCTTCCTACATACATTTGGGGAGTCTCCCATATGTCTTTTGGCAAACTCTCACTTCAACTTAGACTGTTTAGTGTTGATGCATCACACACAAATAGATTACAAAAATATTTAAACACGGGTTGTTAGGTAACAAAATAGTTAAAAAGCCAAGAGGGTGGATTCTTTTGCAAGCCACTGTACATAAGAAACTGGTTGGATCAATAGCATAATAATATCCATTCCATACTGGTTCTCTACAGAAAGGCGTGAGCCATCACCCCGTATTTGCACTGCATTTGTCTGTTTTTGCACCTTTTAAAATGTTAAATATTTTCTAAAAGAAAAAAATTAAATGCTTTGAACTTTTGCTCATGGCTGTTCAGGGAGGGGTCAAGTAGAAATTCCACTGTATGATTTTAGACAAATCACGTAAATATGCTTGTTAACCAAACCATTAATACGAAAGGTACTTTTGGGGGCACTTAGTATGACACTTTTATTTTAATGGTTTAAGATGTTATATTTTTGTACATTTTTACGGCAACTGTTACTTTCAATGTGACTGGATGTTAACATTTCGTTCTTATGTTTTATTTTGTGTTATTTTGTTTCTGTAAATATGGAAATGTAGCAATACGTTCTTTTTTTTTTTACCCCCACCCTCTACTCAAAGTATTTTTGTATGTATGTATATAGGCATAATAAGTGTTTCAAGTTTCAGAACTTTTGGGGTATGTTGCCTGATTGTTGAGAAGAGTTGTTAATAATAAAATGTTAGTCATGTTACAGTTTGTTTCTTTTTGCTTGCAAACATGAAGACAAATTCAAAATGCTTAGAGGGGTGGCCAAAACTAAATTTTATTTTACTGCTAAATTTCGATCTATTTAATGTCATCTAATATTTTTCTAATATACTTTAATTTAATATACATATTATCCTCTCATTATTTCACTGCTTTGTTTCTTTTTTCTACTACTTCCTTTTTGATGACACTTCATTTAAGAATCACAGGACATGCTGGGATATTTTAATGTCGGATGTAAATTTTGACTGATGCTTAGTAAGATCTTGTCACTGTGCCCTGCTCTTAGTGCAGTGACAATGCGCTCTCTTGCTGGCATCCATCGGAATTGATGTAAAAAGCATGCTCAGTAGAGCAGGTACTAACTCAGGCCTTTGAAATGGAGATCACTGATAACGCTTCATTTCAGGAAGGTGACAGAGATTGGGCAGTGACCACAGCCTCTGATCCCTTATAACAACTCGTTTGAGTATCCCCAGTATGTACTGCGATTCTCAAAGTAGTAAATGTACACATTTGATACCATCATTAAGATCAGCGATTAGAGCATGGATGCGTGTCATTACATGTCTTGCGTGATCTTCTCTGATGGGCGTGTTCTCTTTTTTTTTTCTTTTTTTCTCTCTGCATGACACCACCTGCTTATGATTGGTTAACATCATACAGGTGAAAAAGGACACGCCCCCAGAGAAGAATCTCTGGTAATGTCCCTTTATTCTTGGCATAAATTAGACCTTAAACTTTACAAGATAATATCACTGAAACGAATATGATAAATTAAAAAAAAAACAAACAAAAGAAAATAAAAGCGTTTTATTCAGCTCTGCAGCCACTGTTGCATTATGTGGCCAATTTAACATACTAAAAATGGTGACAGATCCTCTTTAACTGCACGATTTACACTATGACTTTCTGCTGTGGCTGGTTCATCAAAAGAAGACGACATGAAAGTAAGATAATTGCAAATTGAAACATAAGTATATTGAAATACATTGTACTCCTCACACCCCAAGAATTGCTCAACAGTAGATTAATTGAATTATGCTATCTGCCGACAGGAATAACTGTCCCTTTCCTAAACAGATATTCATTCACTGTACACTGTGTATTTCTGTGCCATGATTACATATTTGTAAAATCTCTACAATTGGCACAGACCAAAGTAAGCTACAGTAGGGCCAACTGTGTGTTGCAGAGAAAAGTAGTGCAATACTTTGAGTTGATTCTTATATTGATAGATTTTCACTGTAGCTATGTAATTCATAATCAAAATTTCTTTGATCAAGTCTGTGCACCCCAACTACCTCTGCTGTCCTTTGCCCACCATGCTCTCTATAGAATATCATAAGTGTGTAGATTCACAGCCACTGCTGAAGAGACTGCTTGGGAAGCTGTGTGATCTGCTCACAACAGGATCAGTACACTGAATGGCCACTTTATTACACTCCCCTACTAACACATTGACCGCCTTTTGGCCTTCATAATCACATAATTTGTCGTGACATAGATTTCATAAAGGTGCTGAAATTGTTCTTCAAGAATATTGGCCAGGCAAAATAACTTTTCATAGACAAATATGGAAAAAGAAGAGACTCGCCATGCCTTTCCGCTGCAAAAATGATCAGTACTATGATCCATACTGCCAACCAGCAGTGTACAATAGGAAAAATAACAAGAAAAAGGGATCGGTTCTTAAATATTAAAACTTCCATTTGTTTCATCCATTAAAAACAGGGATATCCATGGCTTAAAATAAAATAGTAAGCTATTCTAACACTTTCTGGCATGGCTGCCCTTAGTCATAGTATATCCAAAAGTGATACACATTAACATATATATAGGAAAAGATTGCTAACCACATGATCACACGAAGACCTTAAACCAATTAAAATACACAAATAGAAAACAAATGCGATGGTGAATGTATAAAAGTATGTAACACAGCTGACAAATATGTCAGGAAAAAATATAGGTATATCATACAGATAAATTGGTATCATGTCAGTAACACCTTTGCAGATCAATATATGTAACATTACTATGAGAGCACGTTCATATTGGAATATGAAAATAGGAACTGCACTCAAGATCGTGTTTGGCGACTCCTCAATCTGACACGTATATTCTCGTGAAATCAGAAACTGCGATTGGAACAAATAGGAAAAATATACAGAGATAAATGAAACCAAGATTAACATATATAAAAACAATTCAATAAATGAACATCGTGTCATTTCTGTAATTCATGCCTTTAGGAAATTTCGTATCTAGCTTCATAATTCAGAAGGCTTGTCATATTAACGTCTTCCAATTTCCTCCTGTATTAGGTGAAAAAAACTTTTCTAAAAAAGAAAAACTATTAGTATTCCCATTGTGCAGATTAATAAAATGCCTTGTAGCACCTGAATATGATGTATTGTTGTTGATGTTCTGTACGTGTTCAGAAATTCTTTTTGTCAATTTTCGGCCAGTGCATCCAACATATTTGACATTACAGATCTCACAACCTGTACAATAGACCACATATTGTGTATTACAATTAATAAAGGAATTTATTTTGATCTGATCTGAAATGACTTGTTTTCCTGGTGTATTTTCACAAACTAAACTTATTAACTGCGCAATTGTAAAAGCCTTTGAAAGAGAGCCAGGTGCTGTTGTCGGGCAATCCAAGATGCAAGTTGGGTGATAGTACAGTTATATGAAAAAGTTTGGGCACCCCTATTAATCT
>VIAB01003683.1:0-15069 GCA_009801035.1 Oophaga pumilio
GATTCCCCTTGTGCAGCAGTGGGAACTCGATCCCTAGCAAACACATTCAGGAACAGAAAAAAATTAGAATTTTTTTAATGCGCGTTCTGCCTGCAGACAGGTTCATATCACTGCCACAACATGACAATGTGGGATACAGCGGGCTGTATCACATTCAGCAACAGAATATATTTGAATTTTTATTTAATGTGCGTTAGGTCTGCAGACAGGTTAATATTGCCACCACAAAATGAAACCGTGGGATAAAAGCAGGCTGTTTCACATTTGGCAACAGAGAAAATTATAAAATTCTTTAAATTGTCTTTTGTCTGCAATTTCATATCACCACAGCACTAAATGACAAGGTGGGATACAGCAGGCTGTTTCACATTTAGCTAGTGAAAAAAATATTAATTAGAATTCTATACTCATGCATGGAGCTCAATACAAGCAGTGCACAACACACTTGTAGGACATGTGCCCTGCTGGCTTTGTCTGTGGAACTCAGTAATGGCCAAAAAAAAGTGCTAGAAGGTAAATTTAGCAGCCACACTGGACACTAGCTAGCTACACTATCTGACTGATATACAACCACCTAACTAACTAGCTAAAATCTTGCTGTTAACAGTGCCAGGGTCAGGAGCAGCCTCTCTACTCTGTTACAGTGTCAAAATGGTGCTAAAATATAATGTTCGCTATTTATGCTATTTATATGGAGAGGGACATGTGATTTCAGCAGCCAATGACAACCCGTAGCGTCAGGAGTCCTGACTCAGGACATTGTGTGTGTTTCCTGCGCCCTGATTGGCTAGCCGCAATGTGCACACAAAGTTAGGGAAAAAAAGACTGTTTACAAGAACGCAGCATCTCTGAGCTCTGCAAACACTCTCCCCTCATCAAACAGTTGCCAAACACTCATAATACACCATCATTATCGTTGCTAAGGTGCTGAAAATACTTTTGTGGCAACGCCAATATTTTCCTGCACTTTTACAAAATGTTACCGATTTTTCCCAAATTTATAAAATTTTGCTCGTGTTTCCGATCGTGAATCCGAATGTGCGATATTCATGCTGAATTTAAGTTTGGCGATTGTTTTCTGAACAAATTCACTCTTCACTATTCTGGACTCCCTTTTTCTTACCTGTTTGTGCTGACTCTTCTAACTGGATACGGCACCCTCCAGTCGATACATACAGCATGGTCAGCAATCTATTGGCAGCGATGGTGAGCTTTTTATGTATTTTTTGTTAATAGCAACCAATTGTACACATCTTCTCCTGAAATCACACCTACATGAATACAAAATACCAGGGATTGTCTGTCTGCTGTCGTTAAACCCATGACTTCCCTGCCCTGGAAACTGAATCCAAAGCTGAACCTCTGGTGTTTCCCTCTATTAGCCTACCTATTCCTGATATTGCAATTTCTTTAGGTTGTTCATTCATATCTCGTCAGCAGCATACTCGCTGTGTCAAGGTCATATTTGGCAAAAATCTTTCCTTTATTCCCTATATCCTATCACTCACTTGCTTATTTCACCTGTATTTTAAAAACATCTCCAGAATACATTATCTAACCTTTGAAATGGCACTTTTACTGTCACTTTTTTCATTCTCATCTGTACTACTGAAACTCTCTGCTGATTGATCTCACACTTACCAAGGGTCGTATTTCTGTCCAGCCACTATACCAATGCCTCCACATTGTGACAGACAGTCATTGCACTGGTTACCCATCCGTTACAGAGTAAAAATCTAAACGTATCTCTCCCACCAACAAATCTTTTAACCATTCTGCACCACACTCAATCTCCTCCATCATTTCAGTCTATTATCCTACCCGTGTTCTCTCTTTTGCAACTGATCTAAGATTCACATAATCCATAATCTGATCATCCCATTTCTGTCTCCAAGACAACTCTTTTGCTGCACAAGTTTTCTGGAATGCATTACCCCAGATCACCCAATTAATACTCAGCCTCCTCATTTTTAAGTGTGTTTTACAAACATATTTCTTTAGAGAGGTCTATCACCTCATTAATCTAATACTTCCCTGTTCCAGCTTACTAAATTTTCCTTAGAATCTGGTCCCTCCTACTCATCTGTCTCCACATCCTCCATGCACGCAATAGCACTTAGTAACTGTAAATAGGCTCATGACTGGTTCATTCAGGTCTATTTGAAATAATTTATTTATTATAATGATGGCTGGATCATACATTCCAAGCATTTTTTACTTAGTGTCTCTCTCTATTTTCTTATAGATTGTAAACTTGTGATCAGGGACCTCACTCCTTCTGTAACTGTTCAACTATGTTTTACTTTATAATGTCTTTATTGTCTATACTTGTCCCTGCCCAATTGTAAAGTGCTGCAGAATATGTAAATTAGGATTACAGGGAGATCAAGAAAAGTGGGAAGGAACAGATGACAGCATTCAAATAATCCTGTCTTGATTTAGTTCAGCTCTATTTCAATTATTGCTAAAGTGCCTCATGTATTTAATCATTTGATATATTGAACTAAATTAATAGATCACTTTAAAATTCTGTTTTCAGTTTATTTATTACTCATAGCTTAAAATTTTAATTTTGTGCATATTTTATTGATCTGGCAAATTGTTTGAAAAAGTTTACTTTTTTTCTACACAGGAGAAATTCCAATAATAATATGTTGGAGAATTGATCTTTATAGAATGTTTTACTTTTACAATAATATTATTCAAAGATATTCGAAGGGTTGAGCTTCACTTTAAAACTTTAAGATAAACAAGAGGCAAATTTAACAATGTTAGAAGGATCCTGAAAATGATTAAATCAAAGACCAGACATCAGAATATAAATTTTAGATATAGAGTAAAATGATTAAGGAAAATAGAAAAGCTTTCATTCTAACTAGAACATTAAACATACTTTCATTAAATATAGTACATGGAGGTAGGTGTCAGGGTTCTTTCAGCTCATTTTCTTCCATTTGGTTAAATTTAAACATAATGCAATAAAGGTCACTTCTTTGCATTTAAATAAAAGTGGTTCCATTACTGATTCTCTATTTACACCTTAAAAGCCAGGACGGATGAGAAATGTAGAAGTATTTTGCTAAAAGCCTACAACTGGACCATGCAATGATCCATTATCTACTGAATTCTATTTATATCATCTGTTGAAATAGAAAAACAGAGGTTTCCATTTTTGCAATAAAAAGAAAAATAAGAAAAATATTCACAATTTAATACATTTTCTATAATTTGAACAACCAGATTCCTATTAATATAGAAGACAAAATGGGAAAGAAGGAGACCATTTTAAACATAGTATATTTTAATCTGCAAAGACCAAAAATAAAAACGGCAAGCAATTTATATACAGAAAACTGTACAAAAGCAAATTAAATTATGTAAAATTTTTCATAAATAGAAGTGGACTAGCGTCGAATACATTTTGCTTGTTTAGCATAGCTGCGTGCATAGTGACTCATAATAAACGATGATAAATTGTTCTTCTCTTCACTATCGACATCCACGTTGCAGAACAATAGTCAATGATTAATATTACAAACAGATCGAATGGCATTAAATGAAAACATTTTTCATATTTTTTCCTTTTTTAACTTTTAAACAAAAGTCACAGTAACTGAAAGTTTATCCCAAACTTAGGTTAATATGAGATGAAGCTTCTTGCTTATTCCAACTCACAGCAACATGATTCCTTTATGATGTTCTACTTCAGTCATTTTATATCCTATTGAAATGATTTATTAATCATAAAATCATGTTGAAATAGCATTTCTTAGTGCTTAAAAAGGATGTCCATATTTTAAATCCATGTCATTTTAAGGTCCAATATTTGTGCTGATTAATTTTATTATCTTTATAGCAGCTTGGGCTCTAAATCTTATGATTCGACATGACGTTAAGTAATAAAGTTCTGCCTACTGCCGCCACCATTAGAGGGAGCTTAGAAACTTACAGCATACTGATTTATATTGGGTTCCATGAATCAACAGTATACAGAAACATTGTAAATTACCCCAAGTGCTGGTTAGAGCCGGACAAAATGTGTTCCTTCATTCCTTTCTATATGCTTGGAATTTGATGCTCTGTTTAAGAAAAATGAAACGAAAACCTCTAATAAATGAAACCTGTCAGTAGGATTACGCAGTCCAACTCGAGGACACCATGGAGTAGTGAAAGAAACTATGTGACCAACATAGGATTGCTTACTGTGTGTCTTCCAGCTGTTGATATAAAATTTTACTTTATCAGCCAGAGAGGGATTCCAGAACTTAAAGGAAATCTATCACCAGGTTTTTGTTACATCATCTGAGAGCAGCATGATGTAAAAAAAGAGACCCTGATTCCAACGATATATCACTTAGTTTACTGGGTGCAGTAATGGTGAAACATTCAGAGTTTTGTATGTGGCATGTAGCAGAGCTCAGGAAGCTGACCCAGCTAACACCACACCTCTCTATCTATATTGTCTATTGACAGTGAGCTGCTTATCAGAGGAGGGGGTGTGGTCAAGCTAACAGGCACATAAGACCTAGTCCAGCTGTGATAGTCTCCTGATTAACAAACATTTATTGTAAGTAAACAACAATGCTCAGCTTGATAAGTGACACATTGCTGAATTCAGTTTTTTAATTCAGTTTTTTAACCCCTATATCATGCTATCCTCAGATAACATAGCAAATACCTGCTAATTTCCTTCAATCCTGGTATTCATAAGTATCTGTATTCTCCCCACTGCTGATTGATATTTTTACCTCAATACTGTGAACATCGAGGAATCTACCAAATCAAGTGAATGGTGATAAATCAAGAGTGCACATAATGGACAGAATTCCAATATTCAGCTCCCTCTTCAGTCTATAAAGGGGAATTTTATGAAAAATAAAGCAAGATAATTGTAAATGACTCAAAGATGGGATTGGGGATTTTAGCACTACTTTACGCTGCCCTTAAATGAGATACAATAAATCTAGTGACAGATTCTCTTTAAAATATGTTTAGAATGAAGAATGTAATAGGATTCACATGATATGATTTTCAAGAGTTGACATTGCATTTAAAGGAGTTGTCCTCTACTTTTCAACTTATACTCAGTAGGCAAAACTATACTCACCATGAGTATAACTATGGTCACCACTGGCTTGGGTCCTCGACATTCATTATTGCATCTAAACTGTTCTGCATCCATCATGGGGGCATTACATAACTTCTGCAGCTAATCAGCAACTGTTGGTTCATTACTGCATCACCTGCTACATGATAATGCCGAAAGTATGTAGGGAAATACAGTGTCAAATGTAGAGTTACATTATCAGCCCACAAGGTGACTACAAGATTTTTTTCTTACTTAAATAACTTTGAGCCAATTGAGTATAAGTTGTGAAATAGCGGGCAACCCCTTTAAGGAAATTTGTATTCGTTTGTATTTACTTATACATTTCCAATTAATTTTGTTTGGCAATTTCTACAGTTTCACTAGAAAGTTAAAAAAAAAAATTTGAAGACTATTTTGCCTTCTCTTCAAAAACTAATGGCTCCTATTTTTAAAAAACTCAGGCAGCAGGCCAGCCTGTCCTAAACCCCAGTGAAAACAAATAAATACATAAACATTCAGAAAAAGCAGTAGACTGAATGATTGAGGTTACAGATCTGATATATTTATATATTTATATATATATCTACATACACACACATATAGTACGTAAGCCTTTATGCGTCAAACTAGAAAATGTATTGTAATGTCATGTAGCTTAAAAAACATGCACAATCTGTCCTAAATTCTAGTACAAGTTATAAATTTGAATACAATACAAACAAGATGTAATAGCAATAAAATAAAACCAGTTGTAAATAATCAACTAAAATTAAACGCGTATTCAGGCTTGTAAATTCCCTTAGCGGGCAGAGCTTCAGACAGGAGAACAAGCTCACGGTTAACACCTTAGTGATCCAAACGTTCTCCATCATCGTAACGCAAGTCCCAAATATTTTTTTGACAATATGAAATGTTTGAAGACTGGTCCATCGTCAGAGTTTAGAAGGCAATTTTTTCTTTTGTTTTTTAAAAATTCTTTGATACTTAGTATACTTAAAAAAAAAAACTAAGATTCAATGACGTTTAAATGAGGCCAATACCCTTTAGTCTCCAAACCTGATCATTGACCACTCTTTTTCAATGAGAACAGGTATAAAAGGCACGGTTGCATAAATTGCATTCACTCTTTTTATTGTATTTTTTTTGTCATTATGATTTTTTGATTTCTTTTTTTTATTTTCTACAAAACCTTTAAATATACAGAGTAGCAACAGACAGAACCTAGTCAAATAAAAGCTAAAATTACGCAAAATACTGTTCTTTGTATCATGCTACGGGAATAGATTAATCAACATGTTACAGCAGGATGGTTACTTCATCTGTCGTTCCACTAGAAAATTATGGTGTATATACAACAAAGGTGTATTTGTTTAATCAGTTTAGCTCTAAGAAAATGATTTTGCATAAAATGATGGTGATCTCTTTGAGTTTTTATATTGAGTAAAAATTGTTGAATGATTGAATGCTCTAATCATTGATGCTTTGCATTAGTGTCTTAGAAATTGAGATTTATGACTATCTATTACAATTTTATTGTTTATTTAACAAATTAAAAAAAGGTGAGTGAAAAAAAATTTGCATACGGCATGTATAACTAATTGACTATGCAGACAGGAGACACATGCATCAAAACTCTATAGATATTACACAGAAGAGTTTCTGAAGAGTTTTCTTTTGAACAATTACTTACAAATTTACATCGCAACCCCTGTTAAACAGTCTCCAATTTCCTATACCTATCATACAAGAACTGGGGTAACTTTGCACTTTTTTGTGTTTTTTAGAACTATCATGCTTAAATTAATGAGTAAAAAGAGCACGAATATGGCGAAAGGGCCCCCAAACAAAATAAATAATAATTGGGCTTCTACTATGTTCTCCCATGAAGTTTACCATACAAAAAATGTAAGAAAAAAATAATATTGTAAATAAATTTGCTTTTGCATATTAGTTTATATCAAAGTATACAGCATCTATAAAATCATCCATAAAATTGAATTTTTTTTTACAGCACTTGTCTAAATCTAATCAATCTATTTGTCTTACTATCTTATATTATTGTGACAAAACAGGAAATCTATAGGATTGCAGTCTCTTAGGTAACATATGTCTTCTGTATTCATATTAGAGGCATACTAGGGAGGTGGACACAAGCAGATACGATGGCTATGCTTCCTTTTTTTTCATTTGCATCCATTTCTCTAATTACATTTCATAAGCTAAATTATCTTATGTTATTCATGATACAGTGTGATTAAGTATTAAATCACAATTTCAGTTCTACTAAATGTATGCTACTATTTAGTTGAGATTTAAATCTCTAATCAAAAATGTAGATTTTATTTTCCATAATTTTAGAGAAGGTCTCAAAGGGGTTCTCTGTTTATGTATCTGAGGAATCATATTTGCGGAGGATGACTAGACTTTCCCACACATTCCCAAATTTAAGGAGTCTAGTCTCTTATTAGTTATCCTAAGGTCCCGTGCAAACGTCCATATTTTCGGTGTGAATGTGATCCGACAAGACATAGGATCACATTAGAACCAATGTTAGTATATGGGGCCGTTCACATGTCCAATTATTTCCTCGGACAAATTCTTCCAAGGAAAAAATTGCAGCATACTCAATTTGAATCTCATATTTGGATCTCACTCTGCCATGAAAATCAATAGGTCCATGGAAAAAATGGTTTGCTCTTGGATGTCATTTGGGTGCAGTCTGATTTTACTAAACTGACAGAATGGAAAAGATGGAGAAAATGCATTTTTCCATCTTCTCTTTATCCTATAGAATTGGATCACACTGTTCTCACACTCTGATCTGTGATTCTATAAGTACAGTTGGCTCGATTCTTTCGGATAAGATAAAATACTGTCATGTGACTCTAGCCTAAAAGTAATACTTTTACAAATAAAGTCAGCCTGGTGATCAGCTGACTGTTTTGGGTCCTGTTAGCTGTGGTCTCCAGTGAAATTTACAAATAGTCAATTACTTTGCTTACAAGGAAAAGGAGAATGTAGTATTAAATGTTGTCAATTCAGATGGCCATTTAAGAAATATACTGGCTGCTTCAAAAACTTTGGCTCATAGAGAAAGAACAAGAGCAAGGAACCTTTCCTGCTCTATGATACCCATATAATCTAGCAGATCATATACAGAGGGCTTGCCTTAGACGACCTAAAAACTATTGGGTCAAGGAAAATAGTTTATAGTTTATCTTGCAAGAATGTTTAGAGTAAAACCTAACTATTACACTTTAGTAAATAAAAGTTTACTGTTAGAAACTGTTAAAACTGGACCTCTTGAGTGGTTTTAACAATTATGGCTGCTTTTCCTTTCTTTCATGGACTATCTAAATTTTCTTTGATTTTTATTTCAAATATTTTGGTACATAGATCAGTTTATTATTAATAAATATATTGAAAAATAATTTAAGCATTTACTCTATATTGTCTATTTTAAATCTTATACAAATTGAACTTCTCGAATTGTATCAATAATTTGTCCTTTTTGCAATTCCAAATCCTTTCTCTATTTGCATAGTACGGAAACCAATTAATTGACTAGAGAATGACTAAAAGACTATTGCAAATACCCTAAATTAGTACCAGGTAATTCTTATTACTAAACGTAGAAAATTATATTTAACCCTGATACGTATTAAATATTCATTTAAAGTTTTATAATTTTTCTCTCCATAGTATTTTCTATATAAATACAATTATCGGTATGCCATGACTCATTATTATTGTTGTTATTAAATGGATATTGGATTTTATGCGCTATTTATCATGTATTGAGATGCAATACGATAATTGGATTTGACCTAATTAAAAATATCTGAAATTTTGCCCAGTTTGAAATACTAAGTGGAGAGGAGACAATTTACACCAATTCCCTTCAATTGTTTAGTGTGCATAATTATAGCATTTCATGTTAAACATCAGTTAAAGAGCTCACAGATAAAACATACAGTAAAGATATTGCGGTCTATGGCCTGAACAAAATTGAAGGCATTAAATGAATATTATGTACTATCTTCTTTATAAGTAAATTTAATTTGGGGTACTGTCCAGATTTGCCTTCACCATAGTGGACAATGCTGTTAACGATGAACGGTCTCACAATCAGATATAGGTTGAATGCTATGTTACATGCTTCTGCGTATGAATAACAACTGCAGTTTCTGTTCTATGAATTAGGCCATAAGGAGTTCTTGCAACCATGAGTGAAAAGAATAGCCATGGAAGGGAAAGCACATGCAAGTAATAACAGTGCTCTCTACATATCACAATATAGGCAAGCAAACATGATAATTGCCTGATATGGAGGCAAAAGTGGCAGGCAAAGCTTTTGTCTCTTTGGTGGCCCCCTTATATTTCTGAGATACATTGATATGACTGTAAAGTTTTGCCTTTTATTCTTTCTTTTTTTTAATATGAAAGGACCCTGTCACTTCAAAGAGCTTACAGGTAAACTTCTCTTCTAGTTAAAGTGTTGACCGGAGATGGCTTGTACTCCCCTGTTTGCGTAAGGGGAATATCCTCAGGGTTAGCTTCTTCACTTTTACTGAATGTAGCTGCATTGAAGGTCTCATACGATGCCAACTTTTTGTTCAGTAGATTCCTGTTACGATCACCCATAAGTGAGACTTCACCATTAGCCAGCTTTTCTTGACTGTCTCGTTCATCAACAGGCATAAATGTGGAGAGCTTTGGCTGGTTCTTCGGTTTCCTTTCAGGTGAGGTGCGAACTGGCATCCAGCAGGAATCAGAGTGACCATATTCATCGCAATCTCTTGTGCACTTTCCAGTTAAAGCTACATCTGGCAAAGGTCTTGAATCTGGAAAATAGAGAAGAAAGTCCAGGTAAATCCAAAGGGTAAAGTTGCATTTTTATAAAAGAATGAATAACTGCACCACATGTTAATTTACAGTCAGAGCTACAATTGCACAAAACTTTACACTCTAGAAACTTAGATTACTTTAAAATAATGGGATACAAAGGAGGCAATTATGTAGTTAGCACAATTAAAAAAAGATATATGACCATCAGGTCCAGCAGAAAGAAGGGAGGTGACATGAATGAAGGGAAGGGGTATACAAAAGGACAAATATTCCCTCCTGATCCTGGATGTCCAGACTTGACATTCAGTAGAATCATATATATTACCATAAGTAATTATATTATCTTTCAATGCCTTTTTTCAAAACCATCAATGACTATGGCAAAGTTAAATAATTCTCACGATAAAGAAGTCTTATCACCTTTGGAAATTGTACCTTTTATCACTAGTTCACTTAGTATAGCAATTCTTTGATCCTCTATTATCTTTCATCCATCCATCTTTCTTTCTAACCTTCCATCCATCCCTCTTACTTTCATCCATCCATCCATCCATCCATCCTTACCTTTACATAAGTATTATAAACAAAAATGTAACAATTTTCAGGTGATTGTATCTCCTAGAAATCATTTCAGTTGTCTTTGCCATCTATATTTATATTCATACCAGTTTTTCTCAGAAAGCTTGTTTTTATTCTGCCTGCAAAATGCCTAAAGATTGTCCAACTCACTAATTTTGACAGGACTAGTTACTCAAGTGTGTGGGGTGTCCTGATAATTGATGTTGGGGAAGGTAGTGGATTGGCTTATCTCCTTGTAGGATAGGATGTGACATTAAAATTGTTGAAAGATACTTTCATTCACACCTAATATCGCAAGCTGTAGGCTAATCCCTTCTCTTCTTCAACAATTCATTCACACTCTCCTAAACTATGTTTGGGATACAGGAGAGATAGCATTTAGCTGAACTTCTCTAACTAATGGATTTCCCTGGTACATTTTTTACTAACATATTGGCAAATTTATAAAATCACCTAATCTTCAGTTTCAGAATAAATAATACAATATATTACAAAATAACTATTTAGGTAGTTATCAGAGATGAAGAGTTCAGGAAAAATTCACTTTCTCATGATTGTGTAGACATTTTAAAGACATAAGGTGTAAAAAATAAAAAAAAATGCTTAAACTCTCCCTATCAATCACCTCTACGCATTCCCACCGACACTCCTCACTATTTCTTAAGTGCAGATAAGGTCACGCTTTAATGACATCAGAATGTCCAAGGAATCGTCCCAGTCCCCCATAGAGTAGTACGTCACGGTCTAGCATGAAGATGCCAATGAATTTAGTGTTCATCTCTCAGGTTGGTTATTAGAAGATTTGAAGATGACTGTACAGGTGACAGTGAGGAGTAGAGGTGCCAGAGAGCTGAACGGTAAGGTGACTGGAAAGTTTATTTTTTATATCCATTTGATGGGCATATACAGTCCTCCAAAATGGCTGCCATTCAACTTGCTGAATCTGCTGGGAACCTCTCGCAACTGTCAAGAATATTGTCTTTTTTTAGACAATGAGATGCCCATGCAGCAATTTCCTCCAAAGTTTTAGAATATTATATTCATATACTCTTTTAGCTATTATAAAGTACATTTAAGGTTGCAGTCAAAGTTTTCATATGTTTGCATATCTCTTTAGCAATATATTCCAGCTAATCATCACAGAGCATTCTTATGTCCCTAAGAATTCCTTTGAATTTTCTTTCAGCCCTGACTTCTGCAGTTTCTTTCTTCAGTGATAGATAACAGAAATAGTGACATACTGTATGTCAGCACATCAGTTCTTAACCTTACTTGGGAGTAACACACAGTATGGAGAAAATACAAGAAATCTCAAATGTTCATCATCATACATCTATAGCTTCACTTCACTCCCCTAAGGTAAAAAAATGGATTATATTTCACTTTCTTATAAAGAGATTTTGTTGTTAGACTAACCTCAGTGCAGTCTATGGGTAAAGTATGAATAAAGAACTTCAGTGGCAACGACACTGAGGCAAATTGGAGAAAGCTGGGTCCTTGTCTCTCAGCTTCTGCTTTCTTGTCTGCCAAATAACATACAGGTATAGCAGAATGACACAATTTTAGTACTCAGAGGCCAGTTATTGGACACTGGAAGACACAATGCTTACTGAGAACTAAAAGTCAAGAAGTACTGCTACAATCTATAGGGTGTGGATAGAAAGTTGATGAAGAATAGGTACTCACTCGGAAAGAGCAGCTGGCATGTTGCAGAAAATAAGAATCAGGACAACTACTATATGTATTAAATTTGTATTCCCTAAAAGCAATTTTAACTTATCGCAGGGGATCTTGTTTTTTTCCGATATACAGTACAGACCAAAAGTTTGGACACACCTTCTCATTCAAAGATTTTTCTGTATTTTCATGACTATGAAAATTGTAGAATCACACTGAAGGCATCAAAACTATGAATTAACACATGTGGAATTATACATTACACTTTACAAAAAAGTGTGAAACAACTGAAAATATATCTTATATTCTAGGTTCTTCAAAGTAGCCACCTTTTGCTTTGATTACTGCTTTGCACGCAGAAAAGGTGAACGGATGGACTCTACATGCCTAGTTCCCACCGTGAAGCATGGAGGAGGTGGTGTGATGGCGTGGGGTGCTTTGCTGGCGACACTGTTGGGGATTTATTAAAAATTGAAGCGGTGAGCGGTCCAGCTCACCCCAAACCATCTCGATTGAGTTCAGGGCTGGTGACTGTGGAGGCCAGGTCATCTGGCGTAGCACCCCAACTCTCTCCTTCTTGGTCAAAATAGCCCTTACACAGCCTGGAGGTTTGTTTGGGGTCATTTTTCTGTTGAAAAATAAATGATGGCCCAACTAAGCGCAAACCGGATGGAATAGCATGCTGCTGCAAGTTGCTGTGGTAGCCATGCTGGATCAGTATGCCTTCAATTTTGAATAAATCCTCAACAGTGTCACCAACAAAGCACCCCCACATCATCACACCACCTCCTCCATGCTTCACGGTGGGAACCAGGCATGTAGAGTCCATCCGTTCACCTTTTATGTGTGCAAAGCAGTAATCAAAGCAAAAGGTGGCTACTTTGAAGAACCTAGAATATAATACATATTTTCAGTTGTTTCATACTTTTTTGTAAAGTGTAATGTATAATTCCACATGTGTTAATTCATAGTTTTGATGCCTTCAGTGTGATTCTACAATTTTCATAGTCATGAAAATACAGAAAAATCTTTGAATGAGAAGGTGTGTCCAAACTTTTGGTCTGTACTGTACATAACTATGTACATTTGTAAAACTTGTGCACTGCTTGGATAACCGCTTAAGAGGTGGTCCGAAGGCAAAGTTATTTTGCTCCTAACTCCCTATTTGATCATAGAATCTAAGCTGTTTTCTAATATACTTTAAACATTCTCTACCACTCCCTAACTACACTAAAGGTGCTTCTCACAAAATTAAAATATCATCAAAAAGTTAATTTATTTCAGTTCTTCAATACAAAAAGTGAAACTCATATATTATATAGAGTCATTACAAAATGAGTGATCTTTTTCAAGTGTTTATTTCTGCTAATGTTGATGATTATGGCTTACAGCCAATGAAAACCCAAAAGTCATTATCTCAGTAAATTAGAATAATTAACAAAAACACCAGAAAAAGTCTTTCTAAGTGTTTTAAAAGGTCCATTAGTCTGTTTTAGAAGGCTCGACAATCATGGGAAAGACTGCTGACTTGACAGTCACTGACACACTCAACAAGGAGAGTAAGCCAAAAAAAGGTCATAGCTAAGTACGCTGGCTGTTCACAGAGTGCTGTGTCCAAGCATATTAATGGAAAGTTGAGAGGAAGGAAAAAGTGTGGTAGAAAAAGGTGCACAAGCAACTGGGATAACCGCAGCCTTGATTGGATTGTTAAGAAATGGCAATTCAAAAATTTGTGAGAGCTTCACAAGGAGTGGACAGCTGCTGGAGTCATTACGTCAAAAGCCACCACACACAGAAGTATCCAGGATATTGTCTACATTCGTTGTGTCAAGCCACTCATGGCCAATAGACAACACCAAAAGCGTCTTACCTGGGCCAAGGAGAAAAAGAACTGGACTGTTGCTCAGTGGTCCAAGTGTTGTTTTCAAATGAAAGTAAATTTTCCATTTCATTTGGAAATCAAGGTCTCAGAGTCTGGAGGAAGAGTGGAGAGGCACGCAATTCAAGCTGCTTGAGATCTAGTGTAAAGTTTCCTCAATCAGTGATGGTTTGGGGAGCCATGTCATATGCTGGTGTAGGTCAACTGTGTTTTATCTCTTTATCTAATGGTATATAGTTCATTCATCTACTACATATATCCTGCATGTCTCCTGTCATTTCAATTCCATCTCAGCAAACATATCTAATGGAATATAGTTCAGTCATTTTACTGTGCTTTCCCTTAATTTCTAAGGTCACGTCACTTTCTCAGAGGTTTATGATCCATGTAGTTCTGCAAATTTGTTTATTTGTCTCTACATTTATTGTCTTCTGCTGTCTAAACTTAATTGCTTGATTGCTAATGTATCAAATTAATGATAGATCTAAGAGCAAGCCAATGATATATTCAGACATAGCTTTGGAAATGTATTCATGTAGGAAGGAATTTATGTCCATTTTATTCTAATTACATTTTTTCAAGGTAACCTGCAGTTTAACATGGCAATTACACAGGGCAGGAGACAGGTAAGATATTTAAACAAACCTATTTCCAGTACATTTGGATTGCATCCAAGTTTCACAATATGCATTTGTATAATTTATATCCTGGTTTCTGCGTTCACTCACATCCACGATCCTTGCATTAATTCTTTACACTCCATCCATATAGGATCCTTAGTTCTCTCCACTCCTATGCATAGGACTCATGCTCTTTTCACATTGCTAAACTGCACAGATCCATTCAGTTCCAACATCCAACACAAGAGACTCTCTCACAAATCACTTACCCATCTGCTGACTCTTTCTATTCTTCTTCTCCTAGTCGTAGGAGATATCTCTCCCAACCCTGACCCCTCATGCTATTGTAAGTGAAACTCGTCAACTGCTACACTCAG
>VIAB01003687.1:0-10054 GCA_009801035.1 Oophaga pumilio
GCACTCACTATTATGCTGGTGCAGTCACTATGTACATACATTACTGATCCTGGGTCCACATGCACGGCTACTCAGACTTGACTGTGTGGAAAACATGGTGGTGGTGGTGGCTAAGTGACTGGAAGCATTATCCGCTATTCAACCAACAACCATTTCACACTGCTCTGGCTTCAATAGTGGTTTGCTGCGGTCCCCTAGAATCAGGGACAGGAAGATTGAGCATGAAGATGTGGGTCTTTGCTGCGTCCCACTTTCAGCTTGGCCTTGTCCTCTGCATGCACCATCAGCATCATGTCCACTTCCCCGTCCCTTGCACCTTGCCGTGCTCATTTTAAATGAACTACTGAAATATTTGAAAAGCTCAATACAAAAGGATTTATTTGGAGAAAAATTATATGTGATCAGAATACCTGCAAAGCGAAGATTTTTACACCACAGATACACCAGGCCTCAGCCTGAGATAACAGACTGTATTAATTTTTTTTTAGGTTTTGTGTGAATTTTTGAAAGCACAAAATAATGAGTAGAACAAGGCTAGTAGACAGAACTATGCAACAGACTGTATAATTTTTTAAAAAAATTTTTGGATAAAAAAGACTGCTGGAAATAACGAGAGTGACAGACTGCACAAAAAAGGGAAGTTAGGCCTAAAATGCCTCAATTTTTGGCTCACGGATGTATGAGGCATGTCACAGATAGACTACACTATAAAATGTGGCCTGTTTTTTAAAATAATGCAACATACTGCTGTATATAAGTACTGTGACACCAGGGACAAAAAAAGAAAACCGCCGTAAACTGGCAAAACTTTGAGCACACACAGATATGAGCTGGCACGGAGATACCACTACGACAAATGTGTGGCCTGTTTTGCTTTTTTTTTGCTAAATACTGGTGTATATAAGTAGAGTCACACCCAGGCCAAAAAAAGAAAATTGGCGTACACTGGCCAAACTTTGAGCACGCACAGATATGAGCTGGCACAGAGATACCACACCATAAAATCTGTGGCCTGTATTCCAATTACACCTGAGGCTAGGTATATAAGGCCAATATATCCTACAGGTAGCAGCAGCAGCAGCACCAGAACACAGGAAGGGAATGGACCCTCTTGATGTGTGCGATGATCTATATACACACATACAGTGCCTGCAGACCTTGCACTGATGTGTATAGAGCGACATACACTTCCCTGCCTACCTAACACTGGAACTTATATACTCCGGAATTAGTCCTTAGAAGGACTGTTGGTTTATCAGGATTTGAGTAGTTTAGGATGGTACACCCCACATTGACTACAAAATTGCCAAATCTGACCCTATCTCGGCAGCAGCTCTCCCTGCACTGTCTGAATCTGGAGCTGAATGTGCCGAGCAGTGCGGCGTCCGGTCTCTTATACCCCTGATGATGATGTGCGGCCAGCCAATCACTGCAAGACCAAAACAAAGATGGCTGCGGCGTTTCATTGCCTAACAGACAATCCCTGCATTGTGATTGGGTCTGTAAAGTCCGCCAAAAAAGCTGGGTGGAGACCCGAGTTCTCGCCAAGTAATCCCGGAAATGCTCGGTGCTCACCGAGTACACAGAGTACCGTGATACCGGACGAGTAATGAGTAGTGGCGAGTGCGTCCACTCATCACTAGCTGACGCCTGTGACTGGTGGTAAGATAACCTTTTGACTGCCGATCACAGCTGCTGGGTCTTATGCTGCCATCTGACAGAGTGGGAACTGTGGCTCTCTGACCAGCGATAATGATCATAACACTGATCAGAGCCCTTGTTTGCCGCACTGTCACTCAGATGAGAGAGTGACAAACAATGGACGTTCAGGCCCCCCATTCAGGTGAATAAGGTCCGGGTTTGGGATTGAGTTTGGGTACTGATCTGGTACCAAAATCAAACTTTTTAAAATTATCTTCCGAATTTGCCGGATCCAAACATCCACAAATTCGCCCATAACTATTTCCTAGTTTAATTGTACAGTTCATTTAATTAGTTCAGAAAACATAAAAATTATGACTCTCAGAATCCCCACAATAGCAGGGTAAATGACAGCTTAATTAAAGGGACTGTGTCACAAAGTTTATTATTTATTTATTTATTTATTTATTTTTTTTAGTTAATTCAATTCATAATTTACATCTTCATCTGTTTTACATAGTGGCATAGAAATCTCAGTTACACGTGGCAGCATTTCACTTGTGAGCAACATTCCAGCAATACGGCTTGCCTGACTTGAACGTCCATTATTTTATTCGATGTTCACTGTCCGCAGGCTTCTTCACTGATAATCTTTCTCCAGTCTGTTAAATCCATTATATATTTACAAAGACTGCCAGGTCTGGTCTACCCATTGCCTCTTCAGTCCACTCCTCTACTAGATGCCTTGGGCCCATAACCCACAGATCTATTTCCGGATTAAGTTTGTATTTATTACAGTTGAGGTCTCTTTCTGTGTTTTTTCCATTTTACCACATAGAGTCCAGGATGCACCAGCTGTATTACTATGTCACCGAATCCAGTTACAAAATCTTGCTATCTCTTTTCTGCTTCTTCCTTTCACACACTCCATGTGCCTGGACTACTAACTGCTGACTCCTCTAACAAGGAAGTAACTCTCCTCTTACTCCCAAACACTCCTCCCTTTTGCGGGGCTAGAAGTTAACTTTTCTGTGCCCTGCTTCTACATTGTTACTTTTACTTTCCCAACACAAGTGCATAGAAGAGCATTAATCCTACATTAAACGATTGCATAAGAAAAATGTAACAATATAACACATATCAGCACTATATGGTTTTCAAGAGGGTGTTTCTTCTCTTTCCACGTTTATCCAGACCCTCAGGATAGATTGGAGTTTTCATTGCCTCAAATATTAGGACTTGAAAAATAGAAAATAATATTAAAATGATTTAATTAGAAAACACTATTGAGCCACTCTAACATAGACAGGCAAATTGGATTGCACAAAGTATATAGATGACAGAGTTGCAGAAAACTGATTCATAAGCATGTTAATTTTTTGTGATTTGATTTGTACGAATCCAGGAAATATCTGTCATCCATTATCCACATTTTTAAGGATTTTATAAATGGTCAGCATGAGGTTTTAAAAATAAAAAAATTATGCCCAGCTCCCAACCCCTTCTTCTTCCCTCCATAATCCATATAGAACATTGCTTTTTCGTTAGGGTCCGCTCTTCGTACACAGTGTTGGAGTTTGAATTCCCACTGCTGCACAGGTGGATTCTTGAACCTGTCCCGCTGCAGTCTCCCATTCATCTCCATCCACAGTGGAGCCTGCTCAGCTTAGACGTCGGTCCCAGTGCCTCGCCCAGTCTAACTGTGTGCAGAGGATTACTGCTGCTCCTCCAGGCTCTGCTATTGTGGACAGTACTGATTAGCGGCGAGCAGACGTCTTTTGGACAGTCCTTGTTTTCCCCTTCTGAGCATGCCCAGAGTGAGATCTCTCATTGGAGATCAGGGGTCACATGCTTAGGTACTGCAGCAGCTCCTATTGGTCCACCAGGAAGGTCCTGTGACTACAGGTGTTCTGGAACAAGTTTCATTGGTCCTTGTTTCTGGCAGGTCCTGTAGCTGTTACTATAAAAGGGTGGCATGGCTGGACCGCCATGCGCTAGTATCAATCTTTATATGCTTTGTGCCAGTGTGGTCATGCGTGTGTGTGGTTAGGGACCCGGCTGAAATAAGCCCCTAGAATACTGACTTAATCGGTGAGGAGTTTGGTATGCTAGCTGGTCAGGGTCGGTGTCCTAGATGCCCTAGATTGCCGGCATAACCGGTGAGGAGTTTGATTGCCGTATTCAGGGCCTGGCGTTCAGACGCCATAGATTGCGGGTGACTCCTGCGAGGACATTAGCGCATGATCACGTTCTATGTTCGCTTAGCAGTCAACTGTGTACCTGGGTGCCTGACAGGACACAGAAGTTTTTCTCAGCGGCTCTGTGACGTAACAGGGTTCGCTTTCAACGCTAGACAGCGCCCTAGCGTGTTTACTTTGCGACTCAGTTATGTTTAGTGAGTTCGCACACATCGCCATATAGCGCTGCGGCTCTCCTTCTAGCGGCTCTGTGGATTAACAGAGTTCGCACATATTGCCACAGCGCGTTACGGCGTTTATTTTGGCGACTCTGCGGGATAACAGAGTTTGCTTCTTGCGCCATTTTACTAGCAGCAGGTTCCGACTGCACGGTGGACCCCGGGCTGCGAACGCACCTCTCCACATCATATATTTGGTGCGTTCTGCAGACCCTTAACACACAGGCTCTTATTCTTCTAGCACTTTTATGACCATAGAGATGCAAAATACATTTATTATTTTATTTATTTTATGTTAATTGGGGAAAAAAAGTAGGATTCAAATTTTTATGTTTTGTAAAGAAGTCGATGGCCGGTGCTTATATTAATTATTTTTTGCATTATATTATGTTTTTGAGTCTGCAACAAGACCCCGGAACATAATAAGGTACGTCTGATCGGCAATAAAATTGAGTTTCCTAGCTAATCTTGAAAGAACTGCTAAATCAAATTTAGGAAGATGAACTCATCCTTCACTGCGTTATGAGACTAAGGGTGAGTTTCCACGGTAAGGAAACGCTGCGTGTTTGGCGCTGTGCGGTGATGCAGCGCCAAACACGCAGCGTCCAGATGTTACAGCATAGTGGAGGGGATTTCAAGAAATCCCGTCTCCACTATGCGTAACAAAACGCAGGTGGCAGACCTGCGTAAACGGACATGCGGCGCGTCTTTTCAGACCGCAGCATGTCCTCGCGTGTTGCGGCGACGATGCGTCGCCGCAACATGATTTAACACAGGGCTATGTAGCCCTGCGTTATTTCCGGAGGTGTTTCGGAGGTGTCCTGAACACCTCCGGAAATAACGCGCGTCAGAAAGGGGGCGGGGTTAGACGGAGCGGAGATTCCACTCCGTCAATAGCGCTATGTTTCCGGATAGTGGAAACATAGCCTAATAAAACCAAAGGATCTGTCAACAGCACCTTGTTGACTGGTTCAATTTTATAACCAAGACTATTACTACCCTATACAAAGGAATTGGAAAATGTAAGATATTGTAGGAGATCATGATTGGCAGGGGTAGAGATGGATTAGGGTCTTCGATCCGATAGCTCAGATCTAAACTCTAGCGAATTGCAACTCTTTTAGCCTTCAAAAGGCAAAGCTTGTGTATAACTCTACTTCTAGAGATAATCATAAAACACTCCTAACTCGTTAGCATACATTTACACCCATCCAGATGATTTCCCTCACTGAGTCATCACCTCTATGTTCGCTCCCATTTCTGCATCCTTCTTCGAGAACAGGAAATCAGTGACATTCTGCAGAACCTTGGACATCTGACTCCGGAGTTTGGCTGTCCTGTAGATCAGGTAGGAGGAATGTAACGCTAGTATTAAGTCCAAGATAATGTGAATCCATGAATAATATATGCAGTGAAAATAGTAAAATAAACCACCAGCAAAATGTCCAATAGAGTAAAGAAAGATATATATAAAGTTGAAAAATACAAATTTCATGGCTGAGGAATATGTGTCCAAATTAATGGCTAAATTACTGCTCATCTTCATCTTTATAGTGTGATGATACAATGAGGCGAAGAGGAGGATGGAGGAGATAAAAAAGAGAAGTAGTGGGATGGAAGATCCTAAAGAAAAACTATATAAAACATTGACATAACTGCAAGCTGTGTCTAGATTATCTATGGTTGCATTGTATGTTCCACCACTGGTCAGAACAGTGCGAGACATCCAATAGTGCATAGAGCAACCACCAGCAGAAAGCAGTTCTGAGATTACAATGAAACGACCAGTCCTGGGTACGATCATCTCCCTAAGATACAAGAACAGTCTGGTGCGGATATTGGAGATCTTCAGACAGAAGACAATGGAGAGCAGAGATGTTAACCAAAGATTACTAAAAAAAGCCAAAGCATAGACTATATCAATAATATTAATAAATATATTTAAATTCAAGCTAGTCAGGAAAAGATTCTCCACAAAGACAAATGAAGTATCAGTGCACTGAATCCACAGCCTCGAAATCACAAGAGAAGTTACAATGTGGTCAACAGAAGTCACTGATCGTCCTTTCCACCAGTCGTTGACATTAACGCCTATAATAAATGAATGTATCACCAGTCCGGGTACGAAAGCAATTATTGACAAGGTTAAAAGACCCAGATGCTGGATGACAGCAGGATCCTCTGTAGATCCTGCCATCTCTGCATTATGAGGATACTGATAATACAGCAAGCTTTTATTGAAAGTTTAAGTACAAACAATTTTCATTTATTCAAATAATGTAACAAATCATAGGAAAATGCAAACTACATCCCATCAACTCCGAGCTGGACCTGGTCTACAAATGCAGAGTAGATCACATAACATATAAAGCTCATTTCTCAGTTCTTCATGACAAAAAGACAAATTACCTGACACTGTATGCTCATTGCTCATCTATTGACTCACTTTAGAAATATATGGAACATATCATAATCCCAAATTAACTCATGTGCTTTACTCCTTCGCTGCACTCTGTTCTGTTGACTGTTAACACATTACATTACTAACATAGCTCCAATTCTGTGTTACAGGTGCTTCTCAATACATTAGAATATCATCAAAAAGTTAATTTATTTCAGTTCTTCAATACAAAAAGTGAATCTCCTATATTCTATAGAGACATTACACACAGAGTGATCTATTTCACGTGTTTATTTCTGTTAATGTTGATGATTATGGCTTACAGCCAATGAAAACCCAAAAGTCATAATCTCAGTAAATTAGAATACTTTATCACACCAGCTTGAAAAATGACTGTAAAATCCGAAATATTGTCCTACTGAAATGTATGATCACTCAATGCTTGGTCGAGGCTCCTTTTGCATCAATTCCTGCATCAATGCGGCGTGGCATGGAGGCGATCAGCCTGTGGCACTGCTGAGGGGTTATGGAAGCCCAGGTTGCTTTGATAGCAGCCTTCAGCTCGTCTGCATTGTTGGGTCTGGTGTCTCTCATCTTCCTCTTGACAATACTCCATAGATTCTCTGAAATAAGCCCCTAGAATACCGGCACCTCCAGGGAGGAGATTGTATGCACGTGTTTAGGGCTCGGCTGAAATAAGCCCATAGAATACCGGCTTCTCCGGTGAGGAGATTGTCTGATTGCATTGCTGATTGCGTTACTATGGACTGCTATCCGCACAGCAGTTGTCTGTGCATTCCTGTGGAGTTAACAGGACACAGTCCATATTTCTGCGTCTCTACCTTAGCGACACTGTGGTGTAACAGAGTTCGCCTATACCGCCATATAGTGCCACAGTGTCTAAAGTTGCTACTCTGTGAAGTAACAGAGTTCGCCATGCCGCCATCCTACTAGCAGCAGGCTCTGCCTGCACGGTGGACCCCGGGCTGCGAACGCACTTATTATTTATATTTATTTTGTGCGTTCCGCCTGCCCTAACAACAATCTATGTGGAAATAGGGGAGACATGAAAGGTAGATGGTAACAATTGCTTTCGTTGTTTGGACCAGCCATAGTGTAAGAATCGGATGTTCATGTAATGCTGCATGAACTGGTTATCAGTCTAAGTATGTAACAGTACAGACACAGAGGCTATTAAATGAATAAAGCGGGTGAGAACATGATACGAGGAAGCTGGTTATGAAGAAAATTTTGAATAGGCCACACACGGGTAGTTAAATAAATGTGTTGAGGTGGTAGGCCAGTCAGAAGAAATGTGTTTTTAGGGCACGCTTAAAACTATGGGTACTGGGGATTAATCAAATTATCCTGGGTAGTGCATTCCAAAGAATTGAAGCAGCACATGAGAATTCTTGGAGACCGGAGAGAGAGGTTCTGATTTTTGAGGATGTTAACCTCAAGTCATTAGCAGAATTGCGGGCATGGGTAGGGTAGTAGACTGAGACAAGGGAGGAGATGTAGGGTGGTGCTGAGCCGTGGAGTGCTTTGTGGATGAGGGTAATAAGTTTATACTGAATTCTGGAGTGGATGGGTAACCAGTGTAATGACTGGCACAAGTTAAAGGCATCGGTGTAACGATTGGTGAGGAATATGATCCTGGCTGCAGCATTAAGGACAGATTGGAGAAGGGAAAGGTTTGGTAAGAGGGAGACCGATTAGTAGAGCATTACAATAGTCCAGAAGAGAATGAATAAGAGCAACAGTAAGAGTTTTTGCAGAGTCAAAAGGAAGAAAAGGTTGAATTCTAGAAATATTTTTGAGGTGCAAATAACAAGAGCGAGCCAGTGATTGGATGTGGGGGGGTGAATGAATGCTTGGAATCAAGTATGACCCCAAGACAGTGGGCATGTTTCTGGGGAGTAATAGTAGAACCTCACATGGAAAAGGCAATGTTGGGCATAGGTAGGTTAGTAGAGGGAGGAAACACAAGGAGTTCAGTTTTTGACAGGTTCAGTTTCAGATAGAGGGATGACATGATGTTGGAGACAGCGGTAAGACAATCACTGGTGTTATCTAAAAAGGCAGGCGTGATATCAGGAGAAGAATTGTATAATTGGGTGTCATAAGCATAGAGATGGTACTGGAAACCAAATCTACTGATTGTTTGTCCAATAGGGGCAGTATACAAGGAGAAGAGGAGGGGCCCTAGGACTGATCCTTGAGGAACCCCAACAGTAAGGGGAAGATGAGAGGAAGAGGAGCCAGCGAAACACATTGAAGGAGCAGTCAGAGAGGTAGGAGGAGAGTAATAATAATAATAATCTTTATTTATATAGCGCCAACATATTCCGCAGCGCTTTATAGTTTAACAGTTTCAAAACACAAGTCATAAGCAACAACGTTAACAATACAATAATTAAAGCAAGATAAGACGGCCCTGCTCGTGAGAGCTTACAATCTACAATGAGGTGGGGGAGATACAAAGTACAGGTGTGTATATACAATGGTGCATTTACAATGATGGTCCAGTCATCTTGAGGGAGTGAGGGATGGATGGAGAAAGTGAATGGGCTACACACACACACTTACGCATAGAATGACTTTGATTAGTGAACGTGATAGGCCGCTCTGAACAAATGTGTTTTGAGGGAGCCATTCAAATTGTGGATAGTCCTAATATCTTGGGGTAGAGCATTCCAGAGGATTGGTACAGCGCGGGAGAAGTCTTGGAGTGGGAGGTACGGATTAGTGCAGAGGTTAGTCGAAAGTCGCTTGCATAGCGCAGCAGTCGGTTAGGCTGATAGATAGAAATGAGGGAGAAGATGTAGGGGGGTGCTGCTCTGTGGAGAGCTTTGTGGGTGAGAACAAGTTCTTTGAATTGGATCCTATAATGAATGGGCAGCCAATGTAAGGACTGGCGAAGAGCAGATGCGTCTGAGTACTGATTAGACAGATGGATAACCTTAGCTGCTGCATTAAGGATGGACTGGAGAGGGGAAAGTCGAGTAAGGGGGAGGCCAATTAATAAAGCGTTGCAGTAGTCCAGGCGGGAGTGGATCAATGCTACAGTGAGGGTTTTTGTTGTTTCCATGGTGAGAAAAGGGCGGTATCTAGAGCTGTTCTTTAGGTGTAGGCGGCAAGTAGGCGGCAAGAGCGGGCAAGAGATTGTATATGGGAGGTGAAGGAGAGATTTGTCTCAAACATAACACCCAGACAGTGAGCCTGCTGCCCGGGTGTTATTATGGTGCCGCCCATGGAGAGGAAAATGTCAAATTTAGGGAGGTTAGTAGACGGCGAGAGCAGAAAAAGTTCAGTTTTGGAGAGATTGAGTTTCAGATAGAGAGCGGACATGATGTTGGAGACTGCGAGCAGACAGTCAGTGGCGTTCTGTAGTACAGCGGGGGTAAGGTCAGGGGATGACGTGTATAGTTGTGTGTCACCAGCATAAAGATGGTACTTAAAGCCAAATCTGCTGATGGTCTGTCCAATTGAGGCCGTTTAGAGAGACAGAAGAGAAGGTGGCCAAGGACTGAGCCCTGGGGTACCCCAACTGCGAGAGGAAGAGGAGATGACGTGGAGCCTGAGAACAAAACACT
>VIAB01003687.1:43318-54105 GCA_009801035.1 Oophaga pumilio
CAATTGCATCTGTACTGAATGTTCTCTACTGTTCGATGGATGGACATTGAGAAGAAATGATGCTCCATTGGGGTTAAGGCCTCTTTATTCTGCTGATCTCTGAAAATCCTGAATTCCCACTTATCACACATTGATGGTCCATCTTATGTATTTACCTTACTGAGATATTAATTTTATGCTCTCTCATTTTCTGCATTTTTTAGAGTAGTAAATTAATTGCATTCTGATAAATCTTAATTATTTGACTCCGGAGTTTGGATATTCTGTAGATTAGATAGGAGGAATGTAAAACCGGCAGAAATCCAAAAATAATATATAACCATGGAAGGTACAAAGAGTGAAAATAGTAATAAAAAGCACAAACAAATATGAAAGTGAAGAATATAAAGTTATATATGAAAGTGAAGGATACAAATTTCATCGCTGAGTAATAAGTCTCCAAGTTGATGGATAAATTACTGCTCATCTTCATCTTTACTGTGTGATGATACAATGAGGAGAAGAGGAGGACGGAGGAGATGAAATAGAAAAGCAGTGGGATGGAGGCTCCTATATAATAACTTATTGAATAAATCTTTCCATGGTCACTGATCGATATATTATCCACGGTTGCATAGTATGATCTGTCATTGGTTAACTCACTGAGAGTCACTAAAAAAGACATCAAATAAATGCAGCTGGACAGAAGTCCTGAGGTTGCAATGAAACAAACAGTCCGGTGTGCAATCACCTTTCTCAGATACAGGAACAATCTGTTGCGGAGGTTGGAGATCTTCAGACAGAAGACAATGGAGAGCAAAGTTGTTAACCAAATGTTGCAATGTATAAAAAAAGCAAAAAATGCATCAATAAAACTTCCAGAAACTTGTAATTCCTGCCTGCTCACGGTGAATGTAGATATTAACACATAAAATGTAACAACACATTGAACGCTTAGCCTCGAAATCCCAAGAGAAGTTACAATGTGGTCAACAGAAGTCACTGATCGTCCTTTCCACCAGTCATTGACATTGACTCCTATAATAAATTAATGTATCACCAATCCGGGTATGAGAGTAATTATTGGGAAGACCCGGAGACCGAGGTGTTGGAGGAGAGCATCACCCTCTCTGGAATCAGCCATCTCTGCAGCACAATGAGAATCCTGATGACACAACGAGGCTTATTTGAAGGTTGAGTAACTCATTTTTTACATGTATTGAAATATTGTAATATGTACTTGGAAAATTCAAACTACATCGCATAAACTCTGGGCCAGAAAAGATCTAAAAATTCAGCACAGATCAGATAACATATAAAGCTTATACAGTCCTGCTCATTGTTGTTGGCACCCATGAAGGTTAAGTACAAAATCTGGAATATCTCCTAAAAAAAAATGACTCAAGTTTAACAGTGTTTTGTAAAGAGCACTTGTGTTAAATGCAAAAGAGCAAATGATGAACAATAATTTAAAAAAAAAAAAATGGAAGGGAAATATCAAACAACCTAAAGCTTGCTGTGACACTGGTGTTGTCACCATTTACATTAAAGTAGTAGGCTGTGTTTCCACCGTCAGGAAACACAGCGCTTTGGACGGAGCGGAAAGTCCGCTCCGCCCAAAGCCCCGCCCCCTAGTGAACGCACGGTGAATCCGGATGTGCTCATTGAACACATCCGGAATCACCGCAGCGCTATACAGGCCTGTGTTATTTCCCTTGCGGTGATGGAGCCGCAAGGGAATAGGACAAGCTGCAATCTGAAAAGACGCGCCACATGTCCGTTAACGCAGGTCTGCCGCCTGCGTGTTTTTACGCATAGTGGAGACGGGATTTCTTGAAATTCCCTCCACTATGCTGTAACATCTGGACGCTGCGTGTTTGACGCATCAATTACTGACGGAATACTGATGGTGGAAACACACCCGTATTGAAACACATTGTGACAAATTTTATTTTTACAAATATTTATTTTTTCACATTTTTACATTGTCCCAGGGTGGGACATCACTATATAGTGTTAGATCACTGATATGACAGCTTGCAGAGTACTCTGTCAGATCAGCGATCGGACAGGCAGTGTAGAAGGTTTGTCAATGCCTGCTCTCAGCAGGCACTGACAAGTCACCTCACTGCAGGACCCAGAAGAACCCGCGGCCATCTTGGATCCGGGGGTCTGCAGAGAGGAGTCCCTCACAACAACACGATCACATCGCGCTGCTCTGAGGGTCTCAGGGAAGCACGCAGGGAGCCCCCTCCCTGCGCGATGCTTCCCTATGCCACCGGAATGCTGCGATCATGTTTGATCGCAGTGTGCTGGGGGGTTAAAGTGCCGGGAGCAGTTCATGACTGCTCCTGGCACTTAGTGCCGGGTGTCAGCTGTGATAATCAGCTGACACCTGGCCGCGATCGGCCGAGCTACCCCCCATGAGTGAGGCCAATCAACTATGACTTACTATCCAGCCCTTGGGAATTAAATCCCAGGGCACATGGACGGGATAGTACGGACACATGATAGAAAGGGGTTAAGAGACCTATAGACCAGGGCCTTAATCTCATACCAGGGGATATGCTGGCCATGCTCCAGGAAGCAGGGGAAGGAGCAGGACAGCAGGAAACGGTACGGCCACCACAGCATGAGAACGGGGACCCTGCCGAGGGTCTCGCTGAGGTACGGGCACAGATGTAACAATAATGAGTGGTTTTATTCTACAACCTGTTTCCATGTCGGACTGTTGTCTTTCTCAAGTGTAAAAACCAAACATTTTAGAGCTTTCACAGGAAGTGTGCCTACACAACAAGCTCAGGTGAGCATTTTACCTGTATCTATTGCATCTTTTTTATAAAGGTATCAATCTATGGTCTTGTGTGCTTTGTTTCCCTACAGCTTATATCTAATTTTTTTATATAAATACTTGGATAAATTAACCTTCAATACATTTTAAGCAATTTATGTTACATTTTGCTACATTTGCAACTTTTTACTCTATAAAGTTGCAAAAAAAGGAGGAAAAATACAGTTTTTTTACTTTGTACAAAATTCATGTTCCAAGTGGGCTATTTTCATGAATTTTGGGCAACAAAAAAAACTAATAAAACAAGAAAAACAAAGGAAAGTGACATAAAATAAATTACAAATAATGAAATAGATCCATAACCACGAGCCAGTATTTATCTATGGCCACTTACAAAGTGCTACTACGTGACTGGAGTATGGGGGAAACAGATGAAAGAAAGAATCACAAGGAAAATGTGCAAAAGTGGAGTTGAAAAAATTAGCTTACTAATGTGATGGGGTGACAGCTTAAAATAGGGTTTTTTTAATATAGGATTAAATTCTCATTAACATTCCAAAAATCTGGTTCAACACTAACAATTCTTGAAGACGGAAGTAGAATGCTTGACTTATGTATTCTAGTTTTAGGTCATTAGTTGAACATAGAGCCTGTAGGATGGTATTCAGAGAATGTGAGGAAATGTATTGTGGTGCAGCACTGTGGAGAAGACAGGTAGGGTGGCAGACAGAGATGAGGAGGAGATGTAGAGTTGTTAGGCACAGTGGACATGATGGGTGGAGTGGTAGATAAGGATGAGGAGGAGAGGTAGAGCAATAGAATAATGTGGAGAGGACAGATAGGGTAGTACACAGAGATGGTGAGGAAATTCAAAGCAGTGCAGTACTCTGAAGAAGACAGGAAGGGTGATAGACAGAGATAATGAGGAGATGTAGGGTGTCTACATTGTGGAGAGGACAGGTAGGACGGTAGATAGAGATGAGGAGATGTAGGGCGGTGCAGCACTGTGAAGAAGACAGGAAGGGTGATACACATAGATAAGGAGATGTAGGGTGGAGCAGCACAGTGGAGAGGATGAGGAGGATAGTAGATAGAGATGATGAGGAGATGTAGGCCGGTGCAGCATAGTGGAGAGGATGAGAAGGATAGTAGACAGTGATGAGGAGGATATGTAGGGCGGTGCACCACTGTGGAGAGGACAGGTAGGGTGATACACAAAGATAAGGAGATGTAGAGGGTACAGTACAGTGGAGAGGATGAGGAGGATAGTAGACAGTGATGAGGAGGAGATGTAGGGCGGTGCACCACTGTGGAGAGGACAGGTAGGGTGATAGACAGAGACAATGAGGAGATGTAGAGGGTGCAGCAAAGTTGAGAGGATGAGGAGGATAGTAGAGATGATAAGGAGATTTAGGGCTGTGCAGCACAGTGGAGAGGATGAATAGGATAGTAGACAGTGATGAGGAGGAGATGTAGGGCGGTGCAGCACAGTGGAGAGGATGAGGAGGATAGTAGACAGTGATGAGGAGGAGATGTAGGGCAGTGCAGCACTGTGGAGAGGATGAGGAGGATAGTAGACAGATGATGAGATGTAGAGCGGTGCACCACTATGGAGAGGACAGGTAAGGTGATAGACAGAGATATTGAGGAGATGTAGAGGGTGCAGCACAGTGGAGAGGAAGAGGAGGATAGTAGAGATGATAAGGAGATGTAGGGCTGTGCAGCACAGTGGAGAGGATGAGGAGGATAGTAGACAGTGATGAGGAGGAGATGTAGGGCGGTGCAGCACTGTGGAGAGGATGAGGAGGATAGTAGACAGATGATGAGGAGATGTAGAGCGGTGCACCACTGTGGAGAGGACAGTTAGGGTGATAGACAGAGATAATGAGGAGATGTAGATGGTGCAGCACAGTGGAGAGGATGAGGAGGATAGTAGACAGAGATGATAAGGAGATGTAGGGCTGTGCAGCACAGTGGAGAGGATGAGGAGGATAGTAGACAGTGATGAGGAGGAGATGTAGGGCGGTGCAGCACAGTGGAGAGGATGAGGAGGATAGTAGACAGATGATGAGGAGATGTAGGGCGGTGCAGCACAGTGGAAAGGATGAGGAGGACAGTAGTTTGAGATGATGAGATGTTTGGCGGTGCAGCACAGTGGCGAGGACAGGTAAAGTGGTAAACAGAGATGAGGAGGAGATGTAGGACAGTGCAGTACTGTGAAGAGGGCAGGTAGGGAGGAAGACAGAGGAGGAATAGATGCAGGGATATGTAACACAGCAGAGAAAATAAGTAGGGTGGTGCATCATAGTGGAGAGGATGATAGACAGTTGACAGTTGAGAGGTTGACAGTTGAGACCGAAGATGAGAAGGAGTAATGAAAGAAACAAAGTTTAGAGAGAAAGGAGATGAGAAGGGATGGGGGAGTAAACAGGGGTGAGGGAGATGGATAGTTGTGCAGCACTTTGGATAGCTTTGTGAGCATGATAAGTTTATGTCAAAACCTATAGTAGATCTACAACCATTAAAATGAATGGCACAAGCATCAGGAAGCAGCTAGAAGAAATATGAGTCGGGCTGCTACATTCAAGGTAGATTCAAGATTTTTCCAACTTCAACAGGTATTTTTTGAGCCTTCAGTGGAGTCCACATGATATTTGGGATGTGAAGATTGGAGACCTCGATGCATGCTATCTACTAAAAATTATTGCTTTAGCTGTTTTAAATGTAGTATCTGCTGACCACTTTTGTGGAACTGAAAATAAAACTGAATGTTAATTTGGAAAGGGCTGCAACTTCTAGGACTACAACCAATCGGCAACGTAAAGGGGCACAAATATTGTCGTTTATGCATGTACAATGAAGTCCACCAGTGAGATGATGGTGACCTACTGTATTGTGATGACCTTACAGAGCTTCTTCTTCAATGTCTTCTATGTTCTCTCTGGTCTGGTTTTTGCAACTTTCCTTTGAAATGAGAAATTAATTACATTCTGCAGAAGCTTGGACATCTGACTCCGGAGTTTGGCTGTTTTGTTTATCAGGTAAGAGGAATGTAGAACCGGTAGAAAATCCAAGATTATACAAGGCCATGGAAGGTACACATAGTAAAAATAGTTATAAAAAGCATAAACAGCTTGACCAATAAAGTACATAGTGTTATATATAATGGTGAAAGACACTAATTTCATCGTTGAGTAATAAATCTCCAAATTGATGGATAAATTACTGCTCATCTTCATCTTTACTGTGTGATGATACAATGACACCAAGAGAAGTATGGAAGATATGAAATAGAAAAGTATTGGCATTATGGCGCCCATTATAAAATTATATGCAGAACATATATATTTGTTATCTTTGAGTTGATTATAATCCATGGTTATATTGTATGTTCCAACATTGAGAAAGTTATTGCGATTGCGAATGAGCAATATGTGTGTTAATGTACTGATAACAGAGAGTAGTCCTGAGGCTCCAATATAATGCACAGTCCTATTTAGAATCAAGCCCTTCAGATACAGGAACAGTCTGGTGCGGAGGTTGGAGATCTTCAGACAGAAGACAATGGAGAACAGAGTTGTTAACCAAATATTAGAATAATAAAAGAAAGCGTAAAAAAGGCTAAAAATACCTCTTACTGCAATTAAATTCAAGCTGTTTTGAAAGAATGTAGCCAGAAAAAAATAAAATGTAGGAGCAAACTGAGCGCACAACCTTGAAATTCCAAGACAAGTTATGATGTGGTCAACAGAAGTCACTGATCGTCCTTTCCACCAGTCGTTGACATTGACGCCTATAATAAATGAATGTATCACCAGTCCGGGTATGAGAGCGATTATTGCCGGAACCAGGAGATTCAGGTACAGGTTGGAAGCATCACCTTCTGTGACATCAGCCATGTCTCTTGTATTATGAGGATACTAATAACACAATCAGTTTTTATAGAAGGTTTCATTACACAATATTTTATATTCATGGAAATATGTCAGAACTTTAAAAAAATATGCAAATTATATAATTTGCACTTGGAGCCAGAAGTAGATCTGAGAATGCATAGCAGATCAAATAACATGCAGTATAATGGTTACTTCACAGCTGTGACAACTTATAATAAGATATTGAAATATGTTCTCCCCGAATCTATCACCGAGTAAATATTTGCCATTTCTTACCTTGATTCTGTCTTACATCTGATGTACTTAAATTGGAAAATATATAACAAAGTGTGTGTTCAACTTATGAGCCGAGCCATCTTGGTCACACATGCTCAGTTAATCAGTGATCACCCTACAACTTTGTCTTTGCAAAATGAACATTTGTTCATGGGAGAGCAACTAATTAAAATAGCTTTCTACCCTGCTAGTAAGGAAAGTCTATATAATACATTGCATTATAGATGAGAAGTAGAAGTTCAGGTCCTTTCAGGTCCTTTCTTCAAAGTTTGGTTTGGGCATCAGAACAGTATGCAAATTTCCACAAGAACCCAAACCCTATTGAAAACAAATGAAGTGTGTTACACCAGGTCCCAGTTCTAGCCCCTCACCCGCTCCTGCTCCCGGGGCTGTCTCTGTACCTCTGCGAAGTCCCTGTCAGGATCTTCACTCTCTGTCTGTCCCTCGGCATCCTGCTGCTGCTGCTCTCTCATCTACTTCCTGGCACCCGGCCAGCAGGCCTCCAGAAAGAATGCTTTGGATGCGAGTGCGCTTCCCTCTGGTCTCTTAAAGGGACAGAGCGCATTTTTTGAAAATGTCAATTAACCAATGGCAGAGCACTGATTACTATTTCTGGCCACTCCACCATAGTGGGAGTGCCAGAGCAATGAGTATCTACCATTGCTACATCCGGTTCTCTGACCTGTCTGCGCTGCGTTAGCAGTCTCTGTGCATTTGCTCATACTATTTGTCAGCCATCCGAATCCATGGACTGTGACAAAGTAACTGGAGTCAGCTTGCTACCATCTACCTGGAACCAGGACCTTCCTCACCTGTGTCTACCTCTCCATGGTCTCTTCCATTATATCTGTTACCCCTTTTAGTCCCGCTGGGACAGCTTCCACGTGTCTGGGGTCTAACTGGAGGTAGCACCTGTGTCCTCCGGGTATTCCATTCTGGTCCTGTTTGAGGGGCCTTACTACGGATACCAGGGGCTCACTATTTACACCCCCTTCGGAGCCCCCCGGACCGTGGTCCTGAGGTTCCACTTCAAAAATAAAAAACGAATGTGAGCTTCATCATCTCTGCCTCCACTTCCATTTGTTACAGAGTGGAGCAAATTAAGACATTGGAGGTAATAAAAAATACAACCACTCTCTCTCGCACGTGTTAGCGTGCGTGCACCCGCCGGCGACGCTGCCTCATGGACTTACCCCTGAAAGCTGAACATAACGGCAGCCTTCCGGGAAAAGTCAGACGTTTGGCTTTCAGCACCAGACACTGTCTGGTATGAATACTGAATGTTAAAAGTTTGGTTTACTCATCCCTACTGAGAAGTAGAGATGAGTGAACAAGTGGATGTCTATGTTCAACTAGTTTGTGAGAGCTTTTTTAAAGTCTGGTTTGGGTCGCGAGCTTGACACTGTAAGGGGGTAAAGAGGAAGAAGAGCCCAAAGGAGATTACCTTTCCTACTCCTGGATGGACTGGACCATGTGACTGCTGGGAGCAGAGAGGAAGAGGTAGGGGCAGTGGACCGGACAATGTGCAGATAGAGCGTGCGAAAGCTGAGCGCGCCAGATAGACGGGGAGAACGCCAGAGAGAAAGAAGGCTGCAGCACCGTGCTCCCAGAGGAAGAGTGAGCCTCGTGAGAGCACTGAGGCTGAGATACGAGCCATAGTGAATGCTGTATGTGAGGGTGAGCCGCCCAGGAAACTGTTGGGGGAACTCGGATCCGAGCCTATTAACTTCTATGGGGGAATGTCACGGCAACACAGATCGGTCCGTGGCCCTGGGCACTGACCCAAAAAGGGGGGTATTTACAGGGGAATAAATGTTTGTATGATGATTCGTGACGCCACCTGTAGTACCTGGTCAGGGTGACCAGCGCTGCTGTGCAGATCCTCTGGAAGGGATGGTGTTGTGCAACTAGATGTTAGGCATCCTACAGGTGAGGCTGTGTCCTTCCAGGGCAGTAGATGTATAGGGCTGCAGGATGGAGGGGAACCCGGCAGGGTAGCGACAAGAAGGTGGACACACACACAAAAGTCACTTTGGTACCTTTACTGAAGATGTTGCAGGTACATCCCGGAGCATGATAGGGTGAAGGATGCACATCCAGATTCTCCCACTGAGTAGGTGGCCTCCTGTTCCTTGCCTTTCTGTAATGAAGTTCTGGCCGGCATGTAGCTGGGTCTAACTTAATCTCTGTCCTGCACCGGGCTGACCTTGTGGTTGGACCTCCTCTTGAAGTACACAGTCCTTGCTTGCAGGGCCCTGCTTGCCTGAACTCCGTATCCCCTGGCCCTGTAACGTATCAGCTCTGTGGTTCTCCTGGGACTTGTAGTCCTCCAGGAACTCCGGTGGTCTCCTACTGGGTCGTGGAGATCCCTGTAGGCTCGGACCTGGCGTCCGGTATCTACTTGCTGGGGTGAGCTGGTTGGGCTCGTCTACCCCTTTGCTTCTCCCCTCTTGCCTTCGGCCTACTCGGGCCCACACACAATTATACACACTGGCAGTTGGTGGGCTGCCTCTTCTGCCACTCTCAGAGCGTCAGCACGCTCCTAGCTGTCTAACTTGAGCTATTGAGTCTCTCACTGCAAACTCCACTCTGCTCTGCACTGAACAGAACTCCTCTGCAGGTTCACTCTGCTCTGCAGACTAACCAACTAACTAACTCTAAACTTCCTGCCTTCACCCTCTTTTAAATTCCTATCAGGCTCCCTCTGGTGGTCTTAGGAGAGGGGTGAAGGTCTGTGTATGCAGAGTGGGACCTCTAGTGGTTCAATCCTTCATGCACCCTTCTGGGATTTGTGGAAATGAGCGAAGCTGGGCTCCACAAGGGTGTGGACTTGAAAGCCTCCATGACCAGAGGAGGCTCTCCCCCTGACAGTGCAGAGACAGTGACCTGAGCGCGCAGCGCCGGTGACCGCAGTGGCAAGCTGAGACCCCTGAGTGTGGCAATTAAACTGCCCAGTGTGTGTAGCATCGCTACTGCAGAGTGACTGTCAGCCTAACATACAGAGACTCAGAGCAGGAGAGACTCCATGCAGCAGTGTCTTCCTGCTTCACCCTGAGATGAGACTGCAGAGATTTAACCCCGGAGTCTCTAGTTTCCAAGCGACAGAGGAGAGTCTTTAAGTGCCGCTGTTGACGGTGCCCACGTTGGAGAAAAGGACCCTTCAGTCAGGACCTCACTGGACTGATAAGTTACAAGAATACCAGTTAACCATTTCTATTCTGCATAACTGTTTAATAGTTTCCTTAGTCTATTTTGCTGTTTATATTGTCACTCTGACACATTTAATTCCCCCACTGCTTCTCCCTGCATGGAGAATCTATCCCCTGTAAATAAACTCTTTAACTCTTGATCTGTCTCTGTCTCGTGGCGACATTACTAGTACCTGCAGTTTATTACAACACAAACTTGATTCCAGATCCCAGCTCCATATAAGTCAATGGGGACCTGAACTTCAGAGCAGTAAAATGGCTATAAAATGGTCATAGTAAGGGCTAGGGGGCTGCAAAAAGAAGCAAAATGGGGATAAGAGCAGAACAATTGCCCTGCAAACAAATGTGGATATGGAAATAACTTTAAATAATGTACAATAAAATAATAATCTTGGACTAGGAGGAAGTCCAAGTGGAGGAGTATAGCAGTGCATTGAGTGTGTATTTTACTGTACTTATTAATAAATAAATAAATGAAACAAATGACTAGTGGTCCCCCCTACTTTTAAAACTAGCAGAGTGAAAACAGAGAGCTGTGAGTTGAGCTGGTATTTTTAGGCTAGGAAGGGCCAAGATCCATGGAGCTTTCCAGAGCATTAACCCCTTCACCCCCAAGGGTGGTTTGCACATTAATGA
>VIAB01003687.1:68205-78966 GCA_009801035.1 Oophaga pumilio
CGATACCCGATATTTGCAGTATCGTATCGCTCAACACTATGAACGAGGTGTCCAAGTTTGACGCGTAGCAGATGCCATGGGTCAATGAGCTCATTGAGAGGATGGGGTCAGCCAGATAGATCACTAACCTGGACCTAAGAAAAGGGTACTGGCGAACTCTCCTGTCCCCAAGTGCCATGGAGAAAATGGTCTTTACACCTGACGGCTGCTTTGAGTTTATCCGGATGCCGTTCGGTCTGCAGTGAGCTCCAACTACTTTCCAAAGAGCCATTCATCAGATCCTAGCCCCTCTCAAAATGTATGTCACAGCTTATCTGCATGATATTGTGA
The DNA here is from genome assembly GCA_009801035.1 of Oophaga pumilio. Classification (NCBI taxonomy): domain Eukaryota; kingdom Metazoa; phylum Chordata; class Amphibia; order Anura; family Dendrobatidae; genus Oophaga; species Oophaga pumilio. Next base: position 68,536 of record VIAB01003687.1, read on the forward strand.
TATTCAGCCTGAATATCGCCATTATAGCCGCCCCCTGACTTATCTTCTCAAGGCCACATCGTCATAGAGGTCAAATGGTCCTCTGAAATGGAATTCCAGGAGTTGAAGCTTGCCCTGTATAGACAATCGGTCTTGGTCGCATCAGATTTCACAGAGGAGTTTGTGCTCTAGACGGACGCCTCCGACGTCTGGGTGTGAGCTGTGATGTTTCAGGAGATAGATGCGGATGAACATCCAGTCTACTCCTGTGAAAAGAACTATGCCATTGTAGAAAAAGAGTGCTTGTCCATCAAGTGGGCAATCGACAGCCTGAGATACTACCTGTTAAGCAGGAAGTTCAGGCTAGTATCAGATCACGCACCTCTGAGATGGATGAGGGAAAGGAAAAGGAGGAATTCCAGGGTGACTAGATGGTTTTTAGCAGTCCAGAACTGTAATTTTCCTGTTGAACACAGGTAAGGGTAGTTGCATGGTTGCGCAGATGCCCTGCCCAGACTCACCTCCTTAGCGAATGAAGGAGCAAAGACCCCCGGCATTGGGCAGAGGGGGGGATATGTGACAAAGTCCATGATAAAATGCTGGAGGGTAGAGTTGAGCGAAACAGGTCGGTCAGATTCAAAAGTTGCCGACTTTCGCCAAAATCGGGTTTCTTTCTGCTATAAACAGGGTGGCCAAATGGTCGGTGCTGTAACCATGTAACTGTCAGTCCTGCAGGTGGAGCACGTTATTCGTGGATCCATTGTGCCACGGACCAGACTTACTCTGGAGTGGTGTAACTAAGCAACTATATTGGTGTTCAAAGGAGTCTCTAGTGATGAGGTCACACTCATGGGCGGACATATCATTGGTGCAACCTGTGCGGTCGCACAGGGGCCCAAGAGGTTAGGGGGCCCATTTCTACCACCAAAGCCAGTGCAATTTTGCATTTTTAAGAGCTCTTGGGCTGTAATGGGCCCATGTATAATTCTTGCACAGGGGCCCTTTTCTCTCTGTGTCCGCCAGTAGTCACACTTGTGCAGCAGGTACCTGCCAGCTGCCACTCCGGGGTGGGGTTCGGCAGTAGCAGCTGACCCCAAGGGTCAAAGCCATTAATACAAATAGAGAATCCAAGACAGGACAGGATGGCCATTAGGAACAGGTTTGGGCGCTGCAGGTTCTGAATAGCAGACAGGATGGGCACTTGGGACAACTACAGACACACAGGTCTCCGGAAAACTAATCAGGTACCGCCAAAGGGGCCATAGGATGACGATACCGCAGATGTGACTACAGGGTAACGCAACCTACTCAGGACTACAGGGACAGAACAGGGTAGGGTTTCACTATAATAGACTATGCTAACACAGGAAACAGGAAAAGCTTTAACCGACTAGGGACGTGGGACATGGCAACATACAGTTGCACACACCAACACACCTAACACTAAACGATAGAGATTGCTCAGGCACCTACCTACTCGGGATCGTGCCTTTATACAAAATGCCTCCCAGCTATGGCAACGGCCATAGCGCTTCGTTAGCACTGTAGGCCGGAGTTGACATCCTACCAAAGACAACATCTGCAAGGAATTTGTACAGTTGTTATAAACTACGAAGAATCATTTCAGAACTTTTCCCATTTTTAATGCCACCTGATATATGTACAAATCCAATGAGAAATAAATCAAAATCATTTTAAGGAAAATAAAAATAGCAACAATAAAACAATGGATGCATAAGCGTGAGCAATCACTTACAATTGAGGAAGTGCTTGTGTTCAGAATTAGCCAATCACATTGAAACCCCTGTTAAACAGTGGTCAGTACAGATGTAGCTAGGTTGAATTATGTATACAAAAAGTGTGTCAACTTGATAACTTGACAAGGATTCACCGGTACCTAATCTGGAAATAATGGTGATGCATGCGTTATGTATGCTCCTGGGCAGAAGCAATTTAGTGGGGGTGGCCTTACTCAACACACTTGTATTAAGCGAGGCCACACCCCATCTAGTAACACGGCTGTCCAGTGGGTGAGGTCTCTCCCAATACAAGTTTATGGCTCGAGGCCGTGCCCACCAGATGAGCTCTGATCGGGAATATGCAATCACATATATCACCGCTATTCCAGACGTACAAACCAATGAAACCTTGCAAACCAAAGTATCTACAAGCTTATTAAGGCAAAAGAAGGGAGAAAACGAGTATCTTATGCCAAGTAAATACATTTATTAACAACAATAAATATTTAAAATATTTTACAGAATAGCACTGCCAAAGCAGGAATAAGGGGATCCAAAATTAAACATATTATTAACCTATAGTAAAGGCCCAAAACTACAATAGCCACTAAATCTGAATACAATTAGCATATATTAAAAAAATCAAATAGTTCAGATGTGCAATGGTCACATGGATCAAAAGGTTGAATTAAGCCAAAAAGGGCTATTTTTATGCAATAGACCTTTCAAGAAACAAAATTCATATCTACAAATAAAGTATCATCAGTGCCAAATCGCCCTATTTGCTTGTATAGATGTATACATATGTAAAGATAAAGTGCTGCAAGTGCAAAAGCCACAGCAGGCATAAAGTGCGCAGAGTACAAAGGTAATGCACCGGCCGACTACATACTAGTAACATATAGTGGTGAGGTGGTCCCCAACCTGCCTGGCCTGCCTAAAGAGGGCAGTACAAGATGAGGTTCCCTCTCAGTCTGACATATGTGGAGCTACTTGCAATGAAGAATGGGTAAGGATTGCCAACTAGTGATGAGCGAGTATGCTTGTTGCTCCGGTTTTCCCGAGCATGCTCAGGTGGTCTCGGAGTATTTGGGCGTGCTGGGAGATTTAGTTTGTGTCTCCGCAACTGCATGATTTGTGGCTGCTAGACAGCCTGAACACATGTATTCAGGCTGTCTAGGAGCCTCAAATCATGCAGCTGTGGCGACACAAACTAAATCTCCGAGCATGCCCAAAATACTAGGAGAACACCCGAGCATGCTCGGGAAAACCCAAGCAACGAGCATACTCGCTCATCACTATTGCCAACTCTAGATGTGCATTGCTGATAGACTTATACCCAAAAAGATTGCATGCAGGGGCTTTCAACAAAGTGTAAGCATATGTATTTTAAGACAAACATTATTTTGGTTCTTTATTTTTCTTTTTCCATCCAAAAAGATTTCAATTTATTTTTCAATTGAATTGCGAAGATTATGGGCAACAATAAGGGTTTGAAAAGTTTCTTGCTAGTAAATTTTTTTTACATGACAAAAACCTGACATTTTAACAGTTGTGTGAATTCTTGTTATGTCCACTCTATATAATCACATCACTGTGCTATTACTTCTATGTTCTGTGTGGTTTCTGAAAATTTCCTTTGAAATAAGAAGTTATTGACAATCTGCATTATCTTGGACATCTTATTCCGTAGTTTGGCTGTTCTGGAGATCAGGTAGGAGGAATGTAGAATGGGTAGAAAATCCAAAATTAAATAAGGCCATGAAATATTTTTACAGTAAAAATGGTAATAAAAAGTAAAACCATTTTGACCAATAAAGTATATAATATTAAATATAAATGTGAAAGATACAAATTTCATCGCTGAGTAAAATTGTTCCAAATTAATGGATAAATTGCTGCTCATCTTCATCTTCACTGTGTGAAAATACAGTGTGACCAAGAGGAGGATGGAGGAGATGAAAAAGAAAAGTAGTGGCAAAAATGATCCTAAAATAAAACTATATGCAGAAGAATTATGCCTGCATTCAGTGAGTTGATTATCCACAGTTATATTGTATTTTCCACTATTGAGAATCTTATTGAGAATGATTGACGTGTTTATTAAGGAATTGAAAGCAGCGAGAAGTCCTGAGGCTACAATGAAATGACCAGTTCTGGATAATATCACCCTCCTCAGATACAGGAACAGTCTGGTGCGGAGGTTGGCGATCTTCAGACAGAGGACAATGGAGAGCAGAGATGTTAACCAAATATTACTATAGTAAAAGAAATCATAGACCGGGCTTATACTACTCGTAACTATCTCTAAATTCAGGCTGATTTGGAAGAATGTAACCAGAATATAAAAAACTGTAAAAGCAAACTGAGCACCCAACCGTGAAATACCAAGAGAAGTTATAATGTGGTCAACAGAAGTCACTGATCGTCCTTTCCACCAGTCGATGAGATTGACGCCTATAATAAATGAATGAATCATAATTCCTGGTATGAGAGGAATTATTACTGGGGCCAGGAGATCCAGATTAAGGACGAGAGCATCACCTTTTGTGGCAATAGCCATCTTTTCTTTACTGTGAGGTTTTGGATAATACAGCAAGTCTTTATAGGAAGCTAAATTGCAAAAATTTTCCATTCATTCAAATGTTTAATCATTTTTAAGGAAAATGCAAACTATATCACATGGACTTGGATCTGGACCAGGTCTGCAAATGTAGAGCAGATCTTATAACATATAAAGCTCCTTTTACAGCTTTGACAACTCATAATGATAAATTAAAAGATGTGTTCACCTGTTCTGTCAATGGGTAAATATTTGGTATTACTTGTCCTGATCCTGTCTTTCATCCTATCTACATTATTTTTTAAGGAATATAATAACGTTCATGTCCACCTAATGAGCTCAGCCATGGTGATCACACAAGCTCAGTCACTCTCTCTACTGCCAGGTCTCTACATAATGACTATTTGTTCACTGGAGAGCAGCCAATCAGAATAGCTTTCTGCCCTGTTTGTCAGGTAAGGAAGCCTGTATGGTACATGGATAAATGAGAAGTAGAGATGAGCGGATCTTTTGCATTATATACTGTGCTAGCTGTAGTACCCGGCTTCGCCCGGGTTAATTAATAACTGCTGTTAGCTGTAACAAAATAGACTATGTTAACAAAAATTTATTCTGCACATAAAAATCACACACCAAATAGACAAATTATTAAAAAGCAAAAACTAAACTAATAGAACCATTTCACAACAGATATTCAACAGCATAGATATTCCACACATATTAATTAAATAGCCCAAGTGATGTGAAGTCATTTATCTTCTACTCCTTATTCGAGAGCCTTTTGATAAACGACATTCTTAGTTTTTCCTTCAGGTGCAAAGACGATTAACGCGCGCAATTTTGAACACGTGGGGTTAAAATGTCGACTCAAAACACAGCCTATGATGCTCCCGGGGTCGAGACATACGGGTGTGCAAAATTTCATGCGCGTACGTGCGACGGTGCAGATTCCTATCCCGGGCCAAAATTATTTGCTGATTTGGAATGCGCGGGGTTAAAATTACGACTCAAAACCTAGCTTATGACGCTCCCGGGGTCGAGACGTGCGGGTGTGCAAAATTTCATGCCCGTAAATGCAGATTCCTATGCCGGAAATACACACAAGCATTCAGCTTTCTCCCCATTATGTAGATAGGGCCAAAATTGTTTGGCGATTTGGAACGCGCGGGGTTAAAATTTCGATTCAAAACATAGCCTAGGACGCTTTCGGGGTCGAGACGTGCGGGCGTGCAAAATTTCATGCCCGTAAGTACAACGGTGCAGATTCCTATCCCGGACAAACATACCCACATACATACACACATACATACATTCAGCTTTATATATTAGATCACACATAATTTAAAATAGGCAAGGCGCATGGTAAGGGACAGGGAAGTGGATGTGTTGCTGATGGTGACCGAAGAGGCCGAGGCAGTGGGCAAGGTGAAACTGTGGATGCTGTGGGAGTACAGCAAAGACATACATCATGTCGTTCTAGCTTCCTGTTCCATTTTGTAGGGGGTGCAGAACACCAGTCTTGAAGCCAGACCAGGTTATTGGATGGCTAGCAGATAATGCTTCCAGTAAATTTGCCAGCACCACCCTGTCTACCACATGGTCCAGTCTCAGTAGCCATGTTCATGGACCACATAATCCTCACCCTGATCTTCCTTCCTGTCATGGTTTGCTGAGTTTCTGGGATTAGGTGGTTTTACGTTTAAGCTATGTCCATTTCAAGCTAGACATGAGGAGATTGCATGAAGCGATGCTCAAATATTTGAGCAGCCACACTGAAAAAAGGGCAAGGGGGAAAATGCAACTACAGTAGCAAGAGCCGGATTATGATGAGACACAATTGAATCTGTCGTTGCACACTTGCAACCACCGTCCGTCAGCAATCACATCTATGGCCTTGTCCCAGTGCAGTGTTTAATTGTACCTTCCCTAGTACTTGGAATTGAAGTGTAAATACACAGCCACCCACCCGCAGGCTAGAATACTAATCTGCCACATTTCCAGACTGCTTGCCCTGGAAATATTGCCATTTAGGCTTGTCGAGACTGAGCCTTTCTGCAAACCTCATGACGGCAGTCATCCCTTGGTACTCAGTCCACTATTTCTCCCGGTGTGCCATCCCCGCCTTACACAAGCACATGTCCCATAAGATCAACCATGCCCTAACCAACTCTGTGACTGGGAAGGTCAACTTAACAGTGGACACCTGAACAAGTGCTTGTGGACAGGGTACACTGGGTGAACATTGTGGACACAAGTTTCATTTAGGAGCCTGGAAAAGCCAGGAATGTTTTTTGTCCAGGACCAGGCAATGTAAAGTGCTAATGAATATGTATGCCCTATCTAAGTAACAATTTGGGAAGAGACATTTATGCTGACAAGAGAAAACTGAACAATCAGCTGGGACCAAAAAGTGGACGTGGTTGCTCAATGTTCTTACTGTCTGTGCAGCTGCAGTTTGTGGGAAAGAGGCATCAGCGCGTGCTTCCTGGACAGCAGATTGGGAAGGTATTATGTCGAATTTCTCTTTATAAAGGGATGTGTGGGTAGCATTTTTGAACTTGCAGCATATACAGTGCCTTGTGAAAGTATTCGACCCCCTGGAACTTTTCAACCATTTCCCACATATCATGCTTCAAACATAAAGATACCAAATGTTAATTTTTGGTGCAGAATCAACAACAAGTGGGACACAATTGTGAAGTTGAACGAAATTTATTGATTTTTTTAAATTTTTGTGGAAATACAAAAACTGAAAAGTGGGGAGAGCAAAATTATTTGGCCCCTTCAACTTAATACTTTGTTGCGTCATCTTTTGCTGCGATTACAGCTGCAAGTCACTTGGGGTATGTCTCTATCAGTTTTGTACATCGAGAGACTGAAATTCTTGCCCATTCTTCCTTGGCAAAACAGCTCAAGCTCAGTGAGGGTGCATGGAGATCGTTTGTGAACAACAGTTTTCAGCTCTTTCCACAGATTCTCGATTGGATTCAGGTCTGGAATTTGAATTGGCCATTCTAACACCTGGATACGTTTATTTGTGAACCATTACATTGTAGATTTTGCTTTATGTTTGGGATCATAGTCTTGTTGGAAGACAAATCTCCATCCCAGTCTCAGGTCTTTTGCAGACTCCAACATGTTTTCTTCAAGAATGATCCTGTATTTGGCTCCATCCATCTTCCCATCAGTTTGAACCAGCTTCCCTGTCCCTGCTGAAGAAAAGCAGGCCCAAACCATGATGCTGCCACCACTATGATTGACAGTGGGGATGGTGTGTTAAGAGTGATGAGCTGTGTTGCTTTTACACCAAACAACTTTTTGGCATTGTTGCCAAAAAGTTTGATTTTGGTTTCATCTGTCCAGAGCACCTTCTTCCACATGTTTGTTGTGTCTCCCAGGTGGCTTGTGGCAAACTTTAAACGACACTTTTTATCGATATCTTTGAGAAATGGCTTTCTTCGTGCCACTCTTCTATAAAGGCCACATTTGTGCAGTGTACGACAGATTGTTGTCCTATGGACAGACTGTCCCACCTCAGCTATAGATCTCTGCAGTTCATCCAGAGAGATCAAGGGCCTCATGGCTGCATCTCTGATCAGTCTTCTCCATGTTTGAGATGAAAGTTTAGAGGGACGGCTTGGTCTTGTTAGATTTGCAGTGGTATGATACGCCTTCCTTTTCAATATGATCGCTTGCACAGTGCTCCTTGGGATGTTTAAAGTTTTGGAAATCATTTTGTATCCAAATCCGGCTTTAGACTTCTCCACAACAGTATCACGGACCTGCCTCTTGTGCTCCTTGGTCTTCATGATGCTCTCTGTGCTTCAAACAGAACCCTGAGACTATCACAGAGCAGGTGCATTTATACGGAGACTTGATTACACACAGGTGGATTATATTTATCATCATTAGTCATTTAGGACAACATTGGATCATTCAGAGATCCACAATGAACTTCTGGAGTGAGTTTGCTGCACTGAAAGTAAAGGAGCCGAATAATATTGCACGCCCTACTTTTCAGTTTTTGTATTACCATAAAAATTTCAAACAACCAATACTCTGTGGATCGCACTGTTCCTGTATGACGGACCATTGTGGGAAGGTGGAAACCATTCACTTATACAACCAACTGCCTCTGAACACGCAGCGCTGGATCAGCACCTGGATCTGCAACTACTACGTGCATTCCCCTACAGGTACATGCAACTACTAAATGGATACCAGTAATGCAACGCACCCATGGACATGAATCTAATGCAACCACTACCAGCTACAGTTCCACAATACACACAGCTTCAACCTTGTTGGTTACTGATGCAGCCATCTGTGTACAGAGGAGAACACTGGAAACAGTCAGATATGGCGCAGACTGGAGCAAAGGACAGGGACAATGATCTGCTGGTTGCCTCTAAGTCGGTCACTAAACGTGTTGTGTATTCAAAGGATCGACTTCTGGAGCTGAGCAGGATGAAGGCTACTACAGCTGTGGACATACCACTTATTCCCCGTGAAGTGTGGAGACGTTTCAGAGGCTGCAGAGCAGGAAAAAAGGTGAAGTCCAGGAGAAGAAGGTTTAAACCAGCAGTCCCATCCATTATCATGGGTAATGTACGCTCGCTGGGAAATAAGATGGATGAACTTCTAGCTCTGTGTAAAAACCAGATGGAGTTCAAGGAATTCAGTCTCATGTGCTTCACAGAAACCTGCTTACATGGGGAGGTCCCTGATTCAAGTGTGTCGATTCCTGGGTTTCACATGGTCCGGGCTGATAAACACAAAGCTAAGTATGGTAAGAAAAAGGGTGATGGGGTGATATTATACATTAATAACAGATGGTGCAATCAGCGTCATATTACTGTTAAGGAAAGTCACTGCAGTCAAAACATTGAACTCTTGCAGTTGGCCTCAGTCCCTACTATTTACCTAGAGAATTTGCCATTTGCATTACAGTAGTCCTGTATATCCCTCCATCCGCAAACCAAGAGGTGGCTGAGGAAGTATTGTCAGGGGTGTTAGACCGCATTCAGACAAAGCACCCAAACTCGTTAACTGTAATCTCTGGGGACTTTAACAGAGCCATGATCTCAAAGGCTCTTGCAAAGTTCAATCAATATGTAAAATGTGCCACAAGGGACAATAGTACATTGGATCTCCTTTATGCGAATGTTAAAGATGCCTATTCATCATCTGCACTGCCCCCCCTGGGGAAATCAGACCACAACCTCATACTATTGTCTCCATCATACCAACCTGTTGTCAGTAAACAACCAGTGACAATAAAATTAATTAGGAAGTGGACTCCAGCGGCAGGGGAGGTTCTACGAGCCTGCTTTGACCTCACAGACTGGGAGGTGATATGAGTCAGGGGAGAGCATGATGATGTAAATGATATTGTCGGGCGAGTAACGGATTATATAAATTTTTGTACTGACACTGTTGTACCAGCTAAAAAGATTCGATGTTATGCAAATAACAAGCCTTGGATTACAAAAGAATTGAAGCACTTACTAAACAAGAAAAAACTGGCATTTAAAATAAAGGATACAAAGAAACTGAAATTGATACAAAGGGATTTAAAGAGGAAAACTAAGAATGCCCGTGAGGCGTTCCGAATTAAATTAGAAAATAAATTGTCACACAACAATTCCATGGAGGTGTGGTCAGGCATGAAGCAGTTAACTGGGTTTAAGGCAAAGCCGGAGCATTGGGAAGTGGATCTTCCCTGGGCTAATGAAATGAACGAGTTTTTCAACAGATTCACCAACACAAGCACAGAGTCATCAGGAATGGGGGAAGGATTCGGGAAAAGATCTGCAGCATTGACATTGGGGGATAAGCTGCCTGCTTCACTGTCTCCCAAAGTGACATGAGAAGACAGTTTAGCAGACTTGTTATTGGCAAAGCAGCTGGGCCTGATGGCCTCAGCCCACGTGTCCTCAGAGCATGTGTAAACCAACTGTGTACTGGCTTCCAGCATCTGTTTAACTGGAGCCTTCAATCACAGGGGGTACCAGAACTGTGGAAGACCACCTGCCTGGTGCCGGTTCCTAAGATCACTTTTCCAACTTTCCTACATGACTATCGTCCAGTGGCCTTAACATCACATGCTTTTTTATCAACATTCACCCGTCCGGGTACATCAACATCAAT